>DWJQ01001990.1:0-10203 GCA_018248915.1 Hesperia meskei straton | reverse complement strand
ATATGTTGCTCCACATCTCCTCTATCTCCCAGTGCAATCTCATAACAATCTGTTCAGCAATTTCTGAGATTAGCGTGTACAAACTATAGAATAGATAGAAGATACATATTGGAACAGTTATCATATTTAAAAATTTAATATTATCGTTGTTGAGCTAAAATAAATTTTATTTCCTCAGAAACATTTTTATTTACAATCCTTTGAAACGATGTCTACCTTGATATGAGTAGGTATCATCTCAATATCTTACATATTCTTTTTACACAATCTTCGAAAAGTTCAGCAGAGAGTAATGGATTACTCGTACTTCCAATTGTTGTTATTTGAAAAGTTAAGTAACGTTATCGGAGATAAACACCAATATTTTAAAATAAAATTATCTTAAATATAGGGCCCTTTCCAATTGTAGGTACCTTCTAAACTAAAATTCAGGTTTTCAGGACTTCCACAAAACATTTTATATTTTCTTAACAGTTTTAATAACAATTATTAAATAAACTCTAATTACACTGACCTTTAAAAAACGACCTCAAACGAACCTCCGTAAAAAAGGTAGTTGTGTACATAAAAATTAATATTAGCGTTGGTACATGCCAATGAAAGTTGAGCCACCCTACCCCCAGCTCGCGTAGCCCGCCATCAATTAGTACTTTGTGACTATGTTGCCTGCAATGTTATACAGATATCTACTTAAACCTCGCTTTGTTTGTTATTAATTTCCTCTTTCATTTTTAAAGCTTCCTATGTTATTAGGTAGGTACCAATATTAGTAAAAATCACTCACGTTTTTCACTATAAAAGTTGCGAAGCGAAACGAAGTGTTGAGTCGTTGGTTCGATTTGGTCCGCTCAGTTAATATCTATGTGACACATTGTTATTATTTATGTGACGTAATGTGTAACACTATCTATGGTGAACAATATTGTATTGTATTGCATTAATCCAAAAAATTCTATCCTATTTGTATTCTCTTCGCCGACTACGACACATGAAATCCTACAATGGAGTCTAAAATTGTAACTGATTTTTTAAATTCATTATACCTAATATATCATTCTATTGGAACTTCCCAGGGACTGGTGGCTTTGCGTGCCCTCCGAAACACGACAGGGCTCAAAATATTTTGCCATTAGCGGTCGCCCATCCCACTACCGACCACATCCGCAGTTGCTTAATTGTGTCGATCATTAAGGATCGACGTAAGCCGTCGCGCTATGAGCGCAATAGACTTACATAATAGTACTTTCCTAGTAGGACGCCGAATTAACCAATAGGCTATCTTTGGTTAAATAGGTGAATGAAGACCGTTTTAACGCATCAGATTTCTTTAAATTCCATCAATCACAGTGACGTGAATTCTAAACGTAACCCTGGCTCGAAATCTCGCGAAGTCATGCGTAGCGTTCGGAAGCATACATCACGCACACAATGCAGGTATAATCGACCGTCGATACAGGCTCCAGTATGGAAATTTATCCGATTTTCTTCACTTCCCGCCTGGAATAACGTCGAACGATAAAGGAATCTTAATATAGCGCACATAAAATAACATTTCACGGCTCATAAAAGGATAAGATGCTTACGGAAACGAGAAAAACTGTAGGAGTGGGTTTGAGACGAGAACTTGAGTTAAGATGGAGAATTAATAATATGGCGTAATGAAATATAATATGTGCTAAAGAAAAAAAACTACTAACCGTATAACCATACCAACATTGCCCCAAGTCGAACCATGGTTACCATGTCAGATTGTCCTTCGGAGAGTCCTAGGTTTAATTTCCTGGAGTTGGAAATTTTAATGATGAGATTCTGGTTCACATTAAAAAAACGAAAATTTTCTTTAATTTTATTTTATTTTACAATGCGACCGGTAGAGGCAATTACATTAATTTGTTGAGCGCATGTAAAGTCGACAGCCCCTGTTGTTGTCCTTAGAAAGCGGTCGTTAAGCCATGTTGGAGGCCTTCAGACGAAGAAAAAACTTGTGATATTTGTATTGGCCGCTATTGTATCCATAAATCCTCACCAATGCAGTGTGGTGTAGTAGTGCTCTAGGCCTCTTCGATGATAACGAGAAACCCGTTCTCAGCACTTGATCATTAAAGGACTGAAGACAGAAAAAAAAACCGTAAAACAACATGTATTAATTTGTATTTGTATTTACTACTTTTGAAATACTACCCTGATGGGATTTAAACCCATAATATACGATTTTACGAAACGCGACTTTCCACCTCAGGCCACAGGGAACGTTGATATCAGGAACGAATATTTTGTACAATTTTTACCCGATTGCGTTGCATAATATTGATTGTAATACGTTTATTTGTACTACCAAAGTAAAATATTTATTTTTACTAGTAAAAAGATTTTTCATTTTGAAATAATCCGAGATATTAAACTACGATGGAAACGATTCATACTTACATTACATTCATACATCATACTTACTTAGGTAATCATCAGATGAATAGACTACACAATTTGTTGATTTATTATAGCGATAATTAAACTACTTATTTTAAATAAACTGGTATTAATCTTCATATTTATGATTTACTTCATTTTAATTGAACAAATTTCAAGTCATTGTTTTTTTAATTGGTTCAAAATGTTTAAGGTTTTCTGTGTAGGTTTACAGTCATGGACGAAATATTTATCTCTTTAGCCTACTTTTCGAATAAAGTCGTTCGCGTTATATCACAGCCGATTTCTGTACCCAAATATGATACCGTCATCGATTCACAAATTTACGACTGAAATAAAACACACACTTTACCGTTTTTAATAATCGGAATGATAAACGGGTGTAAAGTACTAGATTTATCAAACTTGGCACGTGTCGACCCGCCTTGCTTCAGTTGCGATTTGGATATACTACCTACTCGTAAGCCTGAATTTATGAAGCCCTGATAAAAATTGTATCGTCTGCGATAAATTTATCGGCAGTCCGTTCGTGTGTCGTTTATTATGTTGTTTAGGGATAATTTTGTTTTTCTGTTTGGATTTGAATAAAAATGAACATTTGAATCATTTGTTACATAAGTAGTACTAAGTAGAAATTGTTGGTTCGGTAACCTTTGTAACGAATGTTATGGCCTTGATGGAAAAAAATCCAAGGATTCTTTATACCTATTTATATTATTCCTACTCACTGCAGTTGAAGTTTTACTTGAGCTTATCTTTAGCTTAATTTGCAAAAATCTATAATATCCCTAATATCTTAATTTGTGGTTTTTTGTACATTTTTATTATGATAGATACCAATGCAATAATTAACAGGCAAATCTTATGTCCAATCTATGAGGCTACGAGATAAAAATAGACATTTTGACTTTAAAGTAAACGTAGACACAGATTACGCGAAATAAAACAAATGTACCGACCACTCGGGTAAATCATGTTCCCGTCGTATCTGATTAAAAGCTTAAAGCTGTGTTTTATACAAAATACAAGTAAAACACGTGTATTCCGAAGCGAGTGAGCATTATAGGGTGATAACATCTCTCCCTACCCGCAAAAGCTTTCAAATGAAGTATCGTATGGTAGTTGAATGGGCCACAACGAAGCGAGTTTACATCGAACCGAGCTCTATATTGATGGTGGATCACAAAATCGTTTATAAAATGGATTGGGTTGAAATATACACATCCTTGGGTTGGGATATAGATGAACTTTATGGTTTTATACAATATTTTATAATATTGTTGTTGTAATTTAAGTTTATAATAGTTTTAGAATATGTTTAGTTTTAGAATACCTAGAAATATAAGCAGGTACTGTATGTTTCATGAAGTGTGATCGAAGAAGAAAGATCTCAGTTCTTATTGCAAACGAGATACAATTTAATTTAGTGCAATAAAACAATCAGAAAAAAATAAGAATAGGGTGCACGGAGTCGAGGAATCTTAGGGTGCATCTATGTATCTACATACATAACCTTCACATACACCTAAAAGCACTTTAGCACTATATTGAAAATTATTAGTATAGATAAAGGTATTCTACAGATTTCTTAATTTTTACATGACTGAAAATTGGACTTATTTCTTAATCAACAAAAAATATACATTTTATTTCGTTACTCTTAAAAAAATATTTCTCAGCTTTACATACGGCATGCAAAGTATTTTACGGCCCCAAAGATCATATTCATAAAGTAAAAGTTTTATAACCTTAAATCTTCGATTCGCGCTAACATATTATGACATGCGGCTTGGTAGTATTATGTTTATTTTACACGATTTTATTGGAGTCGATGCGAGTAAAGCCAGGATGAAATTTCAATTGGTACCGCTGGAGACAGTTGTGCCGTGTCCCGACAGTTTATTTATTGTGTTCAGTATAAAATACTGCAATAATATATCTAATGGTATCTAGAAGTGACTTGAGCTGAGATAAAATTTAATTAATTCGATTCTCTAGAATAGTTTTTAGTGTCTGTGGCTATCGTGAGGTGTGCTTGGTTCGATTCTCGGTCGAGGCAGATGTTTATGAGATAGATCAATTCTTGGTATTGTTTTATTAATGTTAGTTATTTGGGTTGTCGACAACATGTGTGTTAACGTTTATTATTATAAATTTCCGTTTAAATTTCCGTTCTCGGTCTGGATGTGTGTCCTTGTCTTGTGTGTTGTCCAAGGCACCCACGACACAGGGAATCTTAGTGTGGGTCTTTGAGTGTGAAGCGTTATTTATATTTAAGCGTTATTATAGTTATCAAAAGTTTAAATTAACCAAACTCATTTACGTTTTTTAAATTTCAACAAATTTGAACTGAATTATTCGTAGACTCATTATTAAGCGATGAGGTAATGTTGTGTTTATTATTACGATTATTATTATTGATGTGGCAGTGTTGATCATAATAATCTTAAAATTTTGGGATCATAAGTACTTCACTGGGTGAATAAGTAAAATTCGTAACCGAGCCTCCTTCGGCTGACGTGCAAAGTTAGACAATTCTATGTATTATCGGCAAAACAACAATGTTATAAAATAAACATGGCACTTCTTGTAATATTGATATCTATCTTTACCCGGAGCAAACCCTGTCGCTTCCACTCGAAAAATTTCAATCGCACCGCCGCAGACAGGAGGCAACAATGAAAATCCCTTGAAAACCTGAAAATTCGACCGCTGTGTGCCGAAATTAGATACGTACGAGTCCCTATACCTACCTAAGTTGTATATTATGTTGGTCTGTACTGTACTGTACGAGTAGTTATTTCAGAAGTATTGCTTTATTATATACACTTTTGTTATCCTTGTATTTTATAATAAGGAATTTTATTTAAGTAAAGTAGGTACAGTAGGAACTCTCCATTTATCCGCACTGGAGCGTAGTGGAGTATTCTGTAGGCATTTCTAGCTATGAAGAGACATCCGTTTCTCAGTGGGCCATTAATCGGTTGTAGTTGCTCGTTCTGGTGTGCATATAAATTAAATATTTGTACCCTGTACAAAACTGGATCATAGAAGCACAAAAAGTATGCATTTCACGCTTAAGATACTTTGAAATCCAAAAATATTTTTTATATTCTTTGGTTTTCAAACTACCTATGTTAAGCGAAAATCATCACTTATAAGGGTCAAAAGAAGAGTGGTAAGAATAAAAAACTCAGCATATAGCACTTAGGTATTTTCAAAAATCTAGTAAATGATAATACTGTCGAAGATTTGGAGGTACTTTAAATAGTTCGTATTGGTATTATAGTAACTTGTTAGGTATGTGTAGCCATATGACTAGGTCAAAGTATACCTATCTTTACGAGGCATACAACGCCTTAATCGCAGCATCTACCCTTGGACAGCTGGGGTCGAGACCATTTGTCATTCAAGTACCAAAATCTAAAAAATATTCGTACACTATAAATTATTCACAGAATATCATATCATTCACAGGTGACATACACACATCGCTTCATATAATCTGACGTGATTTATGTACGCGGTGAGTAACGCATCTAACTTTGGGAGTCGTATGCGTATCATAAACTCGATAAGAATATGAGATGACATATTAACGTCATAACGTGCGGTATTTTATGATGCACAGAAGTTTACAATGTTGTCTAAATTGTAGTTGACATTACGTAGGAGGTAATGCGGGTAACATTAGTTAAATTGTGGTTAGGTAATAATAAGGTAAAGTTTTATAGGTATGTGCGAAATAATCCCGAGTTATCCCATAACGTATTTTGAATAGTCAGACTTACCGTTTTGTTCATACTGTAATTCTAATAATCTAATTGTGTCACATAATATCTATACATACATACACTACAACTGATCGATTTATGCCTTAATACTATTACTATATATTGAGCAAGGGTCTCTCCTCATTATTGAGGAGGCTCAGAGCATACTCCATCATGCTGCTCTAGTGCGGATTGGTGAAGGGGTTAGTGGCCAATCCAGTATTAGAAGTTTTCAAGCCTGCTGATGGCCTTTTGATATGGTTTAACGAGTGCTATCTATGGATAACATCCGGGATCGATGGCTTTACGTGCCCTCCGAAGAACGGAAGCGCTCAAGAAATGTTGCCACTAGCGGTCACCCATCCAAATACCGACCACGCTTGCAGTTGCTTAGTTTTCTGGATCACTGAGGATCAACGCAAGCCGCGGGGCTATGAGTACTTCAACGGCTCTGTAGGTACTTCAAAACAAGTACCTATCCTTAGAAATTAGAACTTACAAGTACTTATCCTAGGATTCTGTTTTTCATCAAATATACAAAACTAAAATCATTATGTATATGTATGTTAATGAAAACTGTTGTAAACTAATATAATCCCTTAACTGTTCTGCATATCATCCTATTCCAAAAATCCTATTTACCGCAATTTGAAATCCAATTTCGTGCTCTAAGCAGCTAGAAATGATATACAACTAGCGGAATATCTAAGTAACTTTGCGATATGACGCTGTATAAATTATTCATGCACAGACCAAATCATGCAAAGGCGACGCATTTAGATATAATCTCCAGTGGTTTACTACGAGAATATCTCCACTTAAACTGCACTTTCATTCAAGCTTCTCCTATTCAGCGCCAGAGATACGTAAATCCAAACATGAACGAAAAGTACAACTGGGAATGACGTTGTTTACAGTTTCATTCTCAAACGTCGCCTTTGAAGAGATTGAAATAAACAAAAAATATCACCTTTAAATAATGAGAATCACTCTGCTGGGATGAGAGCAACGGTTCCCAAAGGTAGTTTTCAGTAAAAATAAGCAAATTTTCCGAGCTTCAGCCCATCAAACTTAAGTATAAAATATTTGCACAAAAACTGGTCTGTGTACCGCACTGCAGCATGGCTATGTTAAGCTTTGAATTGGCTAAAATATTTTCGGGCTACTGGTCCTTTTTAATATTTCTATCTTCAATAACGTATGTTTTTATTTTTAAAACATGAGCTTTGCCCCGCTATCAAAATACAGCGAACCTAGAGTAACATTTTATTGCTAAGCACTAGAAATTTTGTACCTTTATAAAAGTTTTTGCGAGTTTCCAACGCATTCGAGTGGCGATAAGTAATCCAATTTAGTACAAGTCATGTTCGTTCTTTACGAAATGGTTATATTTTTTGATAGAATTTATTATTTCGAAAGCGTTATAATAGATTTTTTGTACTAAGTATAAAAGTTAGGTAAAAATTTGAACTTTAGCAAAAGCAAAATTTTATTCCATTGAAATAGTTAATAGCGATCCTATTATTTGTGAAAAATTGTGTAAGATGACGTGCCCAAAGACCATTATGATTACTGCTGATCTATTGTAGCCAAACACACTACCGTTATATATTTTATCTGATCCCCAAATCTTATCGTCAGTTCGAACCGTAGGACATTATTATGTTCTCTCATTAGATAAGGTCTGATTGTATGTATGAACCTCCTAATATATGACTTTTGCGGTGGGTTAAATCTATACTTTTATCTTAATATTATTATGCTTTGGATTATACTCGTACTATATAGGAATATTTATATTGTTTTATTGGATACCAGGATTCGGCAACACTTTTATTACACCTTTTAAGGCTCTCTATTCTAAACGATTAATTCATCATTCCGCTCGTCTAATTCCTAAACTTTTACTGATAGAAATTAGAAAGCTGTAAGGAACGTATTGGTTGTGAAGTGTATATTTTTTCGCCGCTGAGATATTCAAAAGTATTGTTGGTCCGTTAAATAGGGACTGAAAAAAATGTGCGAGCTGGTATTACATGGATCGCAAAACTTTCTACAGTTATGAGCTGAGTTGCGACACTTAGTTATTTTACAAGTTTTCTTTGCTGGCATTTTATTTCTGCGGCAAAACACGTTTTTGTTAATAAATGTCAATATTTATCCCGAAGCGAAGCGAGGGCGGGTTATTAGTGTTTCATAAAATATGTATGAGTCTCACAGAATATGATAGAGTCATTCATAATTATGTCAAATGTATATTTTTGTAAACTACTGTCATATACCTAACTATTATTAAGACCACGTAGTGTAATCTAATCTTTCACTATTTGAACCCGGATAAATCTATAATAAGATAACGTACCAAAGAATCGAATCCCGTTAAAAATCTAAGATGGCCGCGTGAATCTTTGCTCCGTAATCCTCTTTACAATTTCCATTGGATTTCCCGTGGTAAATCGTATTTACGTCTCAAAGAAGTTTCTGGAAATTTTCAATTGATCCGTTTAGATCTGGACTTAGGTCCAGATCTAAATGTTGAGTTGTATCTCTTTTAAGTATTATAGTTTCCGTAAGGTTTATTAAAAAAGTAGATACTTTATGTGAAAAAAATATACATTTCTTGTTTCTGAATTAGATTTTTTTGCCAAACAAGTTTTTTTTATTAATCAAGATCTTTGTGTTACTTTATAAAGGATGGCTTTTAAAATCAAACAAAACTAACTCTGGTGACGACCACTTTAATTTCATTTTTTCATATTTCATGAATATAACGGTGATTATCTTGAGAAACTTAACTGTAATCTTAATATTAATAACCTTTGCCTGAATTATGGCTGAAAGTCTTGATAATTTCCAAAAATAACTTGAATAGATTTATTAAATAATATTGAAGTATGAAATAACATCTTATATAAAATCTTAAGCAATATTAAATTTGTGTTTCAATTGAAAACAGTTAACGTTGCTTTGAGAAGACAGAACATTACCTGAAAAAATCGTTAGACTTAACCTGAAAGCAAAGGTTAATTTAAGAGGCTAGGATACTTGGTCCATTATCAGTATTGATTGCTTTATTGATCCTGCTATGATTAGGGTTCCTGGCGATGAATTCAAAAATATTAGAATCAAAACAATGCATAAATTATACCGTCCTTTTTGAGACCGGATCCGAGTTTCTCTTCTTCTGCCGCTTGATAATTTACTGATTAACTTCAGTGGACTCCTAGCTCATTCTCCATCGATGTTGCTGCAATATATTTCACTTCACATTTTTTAAGTAAATCACACGTAGCCATGAACGTATCATCTTCTATAGAAGATTTTTGTCATTTTTCGTATACTTCTGGTTTTACTAGGTACTACACTTTCTCAGGCAATGTTGCTGCAATTAAGGTATATTTCACTTTACACTTTCTGACAAAATCACGTGATTCACCGAACGCACCATGTACCACTGAAGGTCTTTTTGTAAAGATGTTAACTCGCACTTCCAAATAGGTACGTACCTACTTAATGTGGACTTCATAACAAACTTTTTTAAGTTACTGATTAAAGTTAAGTTTAAGTTATTGGTTAATCTTAAACTAAGGTGAACCATGACTTTGATTAGAACTCGATGACTTTTATCGATTAGCAAGCTCGTGTTTGTTATTCAGAAGGAATTGGAGTAATTCTATGGGTATTTTGGATTATTGAAAACGACGTGAGCTGCAAAAGGCTACCGGGAATGGACTAGGCTGCAGCATACACTACTGCCCTAGTGCAGTCGCGCGCATCTGACCTCGAATGATAGCGAAAGTGAATCAATACAGTCCTTAGCTGCCGCTTATGTTATCCTGGTAATTTCTAGGACTCCTTCGTTATTTGACGTAAAGAAAACAATGTTATGAAGCTTGTAATTGATTTAGTTCCTATTTCATTGACTTTAATTAAATTATTATTATTATTATTATAACTTTACTTAAATTATTATTATTATTATTTATAGTTAATTTTTTTTATT
>DWJQ01001989.1:0-10204 GCA_018248915.1 Hesperia meskei straton | reverse complement strand
AAACATCTATTCTGATGCATTTACAAATTTGCAACCTCATACGCG
The DNA here is from genome assembly GCA_018248915.1 of Hesperia meskei straton. Classification (NCBI taxonomy): domain Eukaryota; kingdom Metazoa; phylum Arthropoda; class Insecta; order Lepidoptera; family Hesperiidae; genus Hesperia; species Hesperia meskei. The sequence continues at coordinate 10,159 of DWJQ01001989.1, read as the reverse complement.
ATCCGGAACTTTATGCAATTTGCAAAAATGTATTTTTTTATTTTTTCACCTTCACCTCATCTTCACCTGCATATACTCAAATACACCATTATGATTACTAGAACACAAAGCTCAAAAAAGTGCGCTGGTTGTACGCGAGATTTGTCAACAATAAAAGAGATACTAAAATGTAATACCTGCTCCTCGAAATACCATTTTGATTGTTTAAATTTCACAAGCAAAAAATTTAAAGACATATCACAAGACTTTAAAAACAACTGGCTCTGCCCGATCGGTCAGTCAAAACTGTCGAAGGGAGACAACTAAAATACACCTATTCGTGGGTCATGCGCTAATATTCAGGACAATAGCCCTCCATCATCTTCAAGTCACCGGCCAAACTATGACGCAGTAACTGATACGACGGAGCAGGTGACATTCCAATCTGTAAAAAATTTAATACAAGAATCGACGGTTAGCCTTTTAGATCAACTTGAAAGGAAAATGACTAAAATATTAGACACAAAAACAAGTGAATTATTTAAGCAAATAAATGATGTATAAGTTTCAATACAATTTTTACATGCGCAGTTTGATGAGATAAAAAACGAATTTCAATGAAAGTGCAGCCAAATTAAGAAACTGAGTGAGGAAAATAATACCCTAAAGGCCACAGTTAAGGACCTTGGCCACCGCCTAAATATCATGGAGCAACAATCACGATTGTGCAATCTGGAACTGCAATGTATACCGGAACATAAATCCGAAAACTTAGTGACCATAGGAAATCAGATTGCTAACATCACAGACAATAAATTAGCAGAAGGGGATATACAGAAATGCACTCGTATAGCAAAAATTAATCCGGAGAATAAACGTCCCCGCTCTGTGGTGGTAAAATTTTCTAATCCTCGTATCCGCGATACTTACTTGGCTAGTGTGATAAAATTCAACAAGAAGCATCGAGACGACAAATTAAATACCAGCCACATCGGTCTGGCGGGTGAGAAAAAAAATATACGTAGTAGATCATCTCACACTAGAAACTAAAAAACTACCACGCATTGGCCAGAGAAAAGGCGAAGAAAATGGATTATAAATTTGTCTGGACTAAAAACGGACGCGTATTTATGAGGAAAACTGAAGCATCGGAACACATTAATACATGATATTAGTCAGCTAGAAAATATCTCGTAAATTTTACTTTAGTTAATTATTTCTAAAACTATTTATTTACATTTCATTTTATTCATACTTATAGTCATTTACACATTATAATTATTTAACTGCTTATGGAATTATTAACAATTTATTACCAAAATGTTAGGGGTATACGAAGTAAGTGTATACTTAATATATTAAACAACAATTTTGGTGTATTAATTCTAACTGAAAGTTGGCTCAATGCTAGTATCTTTGACTGTGAAATATTTGATAATCGATATACCGTATATAGGCGAGATAGAGAGGACAGGAACGGGGGAGGTGTAATTATTGCTGTCAAAAATACTTTACGATGTAATGTAGGCAGAATTGGGACAGTAGCTGTGAGGACTTATGGGTTACTATAGATGTTGCTAAGAACGGCACTCCAACACAACTCGCTGTCTGTGCAGTATACTTATCACCTCCTATAAGTAAAGATAGGCTTGAAAACTTCATTACTAATACAAGTAGTATCAAATCAATCAAAATTATGACGTGATAATTGCTGGAGACTTCAACATCCCAAAACTAACATGGACACACACACCAGGCATTAAACATTTACAACCTAATAGTTACTGTAATTTAGCTTCTTCATTCATAGACTTCATCGAAGAAAATTCTCTCAAACAATTTAACCCGGAACTTAATATAAATGCAAAAACACTGGACCTAATGTAGAATTAGTGATAAAAAAGAACCAAAACCCTATCAGTGTCGTGGATAACCACCATCCCCCCCTAGATATATCATTAGTAATCAGTAAAAAAGAGGTTGTTCGAGAGATAATTAATCAGAAGTTCAATTTCTACAAAGCCGACTACGAAAATATTATAAGTGAGCTGAATAAAATACCATGGTTAGAGCTACTTTTAAATGAAGAAGATGTCAACAAGATGCTGTTAGTTTTTTATAACATACTGGATGAAATAATAAAAAAACATATACCTAAAACTAAACCTAAAAACTTTAAATACCCAATTTGGTTCACTAAAAAATTACTAAAATTATTAAAAGATAAAAATAAGTATAGAGTAAAACATAAAAAATACAATAATCCACTGGACCAACTCAAATTCGCGGCATTACGCGAACATTGGGACAAACTCATTAAAGTGTGTTATAGAAAATATATTACCATGATTGAAGAGAACATTGCTAAAAATCCCAAATATTTTTGGACACATCTCAAAAATATTAAAAAATCTACTAACTCTTATCCTTCCAAAATGACCTTAAAAGGTGAAGTAGCGTCAGACGGAGGTAACATTTGTGACCTTTTGCTAAACACATCAGTGTATACTCGTAATAATGCCTCTCTGTCACACAACAATTCAATCAAGACCATATCAAGTAGCTCTATGTGTTCAATTAACTTTTCACGATTTGAAGTTTATAGAAAAATAAAAAGACTTGACACACGTAAAAGTGCTGGCCCAGACGACATACCGGCGGTTTTCATTAGGCGATGTGTAGACCCACTCTCCTTGCCCATTTTTATTATATTTAACGCATCCCTAAAAACCAGAGTTTTTCCTGGCCTTTGGAAGCAAGCAAGAATAGTGCCTATTTTCAAAAAGGGACGACAAGATAAAATTATCAATTACAGGCCTATATCTATAATTTCAACTTTGTCAAAGTTGTTTGAGTCTCTATTACGACCAATTATATCGCGACACGTACGACAGGCACTTTCCGAAGAACAACACGGGTTTACACAATCTACAACTGTAGATCCACGACAAGTAACCTGGCACAATTTGTAACTTATCTATCGAACTCTGAAGACAAACAAATTCAAGTGGATGCAATATATACTGACCTGTCTAAAGCATTCGACAGAGTTGACCATTTGTTACTTATAAAAAAACTATCTAGTTTCGGTTTTGGAGGTGCTTTATTATCATGGCTAGCATCATATCTTACTGGCAGGTCTTCAAGTGTGGTAGTTAAGGGTTTCACATCTACTCCTTATTGTGCAACATCGGGCGTACCTCAAGGATCTATATTGGGGCCTATGCTCTTCAACATTTATATAAATGATATCACAGACTGTATTCAAAACTCTAAGTGTTTTATCTTTGCGGACGATGTCAAGATTGCCAAACAAATAGTATCCATAAATGACTCTAGAGCTCTGCAAGATGATGTGGATAGGTTATCTAGTTGGTGTCTAGTTAATGGAATGCTCTTAAATGCAGAAAAATGTTCGTTTATAAAGTTCACACGTAACCGGAAGCCCATGATTACATCATATAAAATCAATGGATTGGAACTTACGGAGCAGGAAACCATTCGTGATCTGGGAGTAATCCTAGACTCTAAATTGAGTTTTAGCCACCATGTTGATGGTATCTGCAAGTCAGCACGGAGCATGCTGGGCTTCATTTTCAGAAATTCCAAGGAATTTAAGGAGCTACGCACTAAAACCTTACTCTACTCTACATTGGTCAGAAGTAAGCTGGAGTACTGCTCTGTTATATGGAACCCTCAATACCAGGTCCATAAAGATCGTATTGAAACCATCCAGAGACGTTTCACTCGTTTCAATTTGCAAGGAGCAGATAAACACTTACCCTATGAATATCGGCTTCAAAAATTCAACCTCATGACACTATCTGATAGACGCAAAATACAAGACCTATTATTTCTTTATAAAATAACAAACAGCATTATCGACGATTCTGAACTTCTGAGACACATCATGATAAATGTACCACCACGCGTTCCACGCAATCCCAGACCTATCTTAACCCATAAAACCTTTAAAACAAATTTAGGTTATAACTCCATCTTCCCCAGACTGAGCCGACTTCTGAAAGAATTCCAAGTTAGGGACGCTACCTTAGATATTTTTCACGACGATCTTCCTAAGTTCAAAACCAAAATACAGGGCGTCTTGTTGTTTATGAGTCAAAAAAAATAAAATAAAAAATAAAAAAAATATGATGAATTATAATGAATCACAATATGATGAATTATAATGAATTACAATTACAATCTTAATATATAAAACTCTTGCGTTACCTACTGGTGACTGAGAGACAACGCACAGCAGAAACTACGAGGGAGTGTACTGTGTAGTGTAGGGGAGCTCTAAGAGAAAATTTTTGGAAATTCCACTCCGAACAGGGTGAAATAGGGGAGTGAAGTTTAAACGAATTCCACGTGGGCGAAGTCTGCGGGCGAAAGCTAGTCTAGTACAATATGTTACAAATAATCGTTAATACGATCATCAAAATGAAGGCTTATACGAAACCACAATTGAAGCACGATCAACAAATTTAACAACTGACTTTTGAAAGAAAGTTTACTAACTTGCTTCGCATTCGAACTGTAATTCCTTTTAATGGTAACCCACACAAATGCTTGCGTTCCGCCCTTGTCATTAAGGTTCATTGTAGACTGGCCGTGAAAATTTCAAACAGAACTTTTATGATAGTCACAAACATCGCTGGAATTTGTTTTGGGCCATAGCAATAGAATCAAAAAACTTACGTGCATAAGTTTAGTAGTACTATAATAAGGAATTATTTGAAATTAAAAATTAAAATCATTCCTACAGAAATTATCGCCTACCACCAAGCAGACTAATTGGTACAGATATCATTATTATCATTTGTTTTGCAGAATTCAACATGATAAGGTAATTAGTTGATTGGGTCTCAATAAAATGTGACACATTTGTTATGGGTTAAAGATAACAAACGAGCAAATAGCATAACGCCGGATTCACACATATCAGTGAAGTCACCGTTCGGTCACAGTTCCGGCAAATCTTTCATACATTCTCGCCATTGTCAGTAGTGTCAGTGCTGACAATGCCGAGAATGAATGAAAGATTTGCCAGAGCTGTGACGGAACGGTGACTTCACTGATATGTGTGAATCCGGCATAACCCTTTCGGTGAATAAAACAGAAAAATACTCAAATCGGGATTTGGATAGTAAGTACAGTTAACAGATTTAAATCGATCAAACGATACCTAGTATAATAATAATGAGATTCAGTTAGAGTTACGGTTGTAACTAGAATACAAATAACAAAATAAAATTGACGCAGTACCGTGGAAAATATCAAAAGTTTTTAAAGCTATCTATTTACTGACCCATTTCGTCATTCATAAAGATAAAAGACGGAAGTTTAATGCGTATTATTACTGACGTAGAGTCAGCGGAATTATTGTATGACTTCTGCTACAATGGTTAGACTTCAATCATCGAAATTCAACAGAAATTCAGTCCTCTGAGATACGAACCTAATTGTACAAATGGGTTATTCGTCAGAGACAAATTTGTCATTCGATTTACACGAATCGAAGTTTCGAACTAAATTTGCTTTGGGATCCACATTGTTGGAATTCCAAACTTTATGCTATGTGACTGTACTTGATGCGTCTGTAACCGATTGTTCTGTACCAAACTGATTCATTAATTGGGAGTTCTGTTTTTGAATTTTTTTTAGGAATATCCATGTAGAAAATTTATTTTTATTGCAAATTAATAAAATAAAAAATCACATAATGTACCTAAATATCGCTCTGAGCACGTCCAAAGGCCACGTTCGGTCTCAGATCTCAATGGTATCTTATGCACTACAAGCGCTGATTTCATTTTCGCAGTAGAATTCAAAAAGCTTAGTAATACGTTATTCATAAATAGAATATTTAACGCAAACATTTTATTTCTATACATATACTTTACCTCAATATATATAAAGTATATAGAAATAAAATATTTCATAATGAATTCAATACAAGGTCTTAAAGATATTAAGCTCAATCCTTAAAAAATAGCGGCACCTTTCTGGAAAAACTTTCACAATTTATCTTTCAAAGAATACCTAATGAAATTTTAGCTAGATTTATTAAAAAATAGATCCTTTTATAAATCTCATCTATTTGTCCGTGTGTCCAAATATTTATATATGTAAGTCTCTAAAGAGATATAAAAAATTGCCTATGTTTTTGTTTTAACACTCAGCATTGATTCAACCCCCTAATATTAATTTGTTAGTATACCTAATACACAATATGAATAAATGAGGATCTTATTAAGCCAAATTCCAGTTTCGCCTGTTTTATGAACTACGTACGAGTCAAGACCACAAACTAGCTCTACATTATTTCTTTGTTACCATCGAGTGGTGCTCGGATGAACGGTTGAGCACGTTTCTATACTGGTGTCGTGACGTCACGTCGAGGATAAACTCCTTGGCTCGGGGTCACGAATTAGTAAGTAGGAAAAAGGAAGGAACGCTCTTAATAATGTTTGTAAGAGATTAAAAAGTTTTACCGGTATATTTCCGGTATTTACCGGTATTAGAGAATCGTGATAAGAGCCCAAACGTTTAAACTTGTATGGGTTACAATGCCACTTACTATTAGATGAGATCGCAGTAAGGCGGCAACTTTTTCGAATAAAAAAATCGTTTGACAAAAATTGTTTCAAAAAAACCTTCTCCATCTAAGAAGTGATGCGTGCTCAATAGTTGGCCATGATGGGTTGAGATGATGATGTTGAAAGAAATGGTTTATAGTCTAGTATGACAGCCATAACAACAATATTCGCAGAGTATGGACAACTCTTTGGTTCACATTTTTCATCGAATCAAATGGAATTTATTTAATTCCAAATATCAGCCTCCGAATTGTTCAATTGATCGATTTTTCCAATTTGAACGGATATTCCAAGATATCTTGTCAGGGCTTATGAAAAAGACTGACGATATTAAGGTCAGCTCAGTACATTATGTGCCATTAGCGATATATGTATTTTTATTCTGGCAAATGAATTTGTACGTAAGAAATTCACCGACTAGAAAATAATCATGAATCTGTTCGTCAGAACACATTGAAACACCGATGAAATTAAAATTGCGTTTTTAAATGGATCATTGTCATGGCTTTAAAGGTAAATAAATTCAAGTCGCGAAATCAATGTAGTTCTTAATAAACATAGCGTGGAAGATTAGTACCAATAAGTTTAGTGAATCATTTTTAGTAAGTATTTTAATAAATTACACATTGATCAAACTATAAAAACAATACTCCAAAAGCTTTGTATCCAAGTATTTTTATATAAAAAACATGAATTTAAAATATCCAAAGCAAACGATAGATATAAATAACTTTATTCTAATATCAGCTTTCAAAAGAATGACAGACACAGACCTCGCAAGTTGGTGTAACTTACTTGTAATATGATTTATTTTAAGGCAGTACGAGATTAACTTTGTAAAGCAATTTTAATAATTTACCCAAGTCCAAGGTCCACTTGGGTCAGAAGAATTCAAATTTTCAATGCCAAGCTCAGAGACTGTTTAGAATTTGTTATTAAAACTGTGAATTCTTTTTGTTTTTTCTGTTACAATGATTTACTCATTACACATACATGAACTCATGAAGTCACTGGTAGATACCATGACTTAATATATTTCTAGAATTTTTATGTGGAAACAATGCATTAATGACATCTGAAAGTGCAATGTATTCGAGGGTAAGGTATAATCGAATTGTCTGTTCTATTTATGTCTTCAGTTTCGCCGTTGTAGTGAGTACTCTAACGGAAGCACCTCTTCCCTTGTGTGGTCCTTTTATATAATTATTTTGTAGAGACGCACCTTCAGGCTTCTATAAAAAAGCTGTTTTCATCAAAAACTAGAAAGCCTCTCCAACGTCGTCTATCCCAAGACTCTCATTTAACCCACGCGTGCGTTGGAATATCCTCTATCTCCGCAAAGGATAACTTTATTAATTTGCGCCTTGAAAATACTTTGATGCTCTTTAGATATTTACTAGCTACCAAAATTAATTAATTAAATTGATTTTATTGATACAGTAATAAATATTCGGAAAGAAGTAGGCTAAGTTTCTTCAAAGAGCTTTGAGACTATGGCGAAGCGCCAATTCCATTTATCTATGAAGAATTTGCAACGTTCGCGTCTACAGCACTTGACACCAAAGAGATCGGATGCCGCTCAAAACCTTCTTAGGAAAATGTTACAAAAATATTTATTTTCTCTCAAAGACATGTAATTAAGTAAAGACTTAACTAGTATTACGGGTTGCCTTTAATACTTGCTCATACCATTTCATAGCGGCCTAGAATAGTGACCCCAATTCTAAACGATAAACCAGCGTATTGTAAGAAGTTATAAAAGCTAGCCATAGCTTGATGGAAGGCATGGCTTAACGTGCTAATTGCTGGATTTATCCGGATTAAGAGACTAACTTTATACAAAAAATATTACCGGCTTCAATATCGATAAGTACTGATAACGCAAAACTATCCGCAAGATGTTGCTGAAATTTATAAGGGACCAGACGATAATCACCATCTTTAGAAAAACAAATTACTAAAATCGATTCTCATAGTTTAAAGTTACTATGTAACAAATATAAAAATACAGTCAAATAAAGAACCTCCTCCTTTTTTTTGAGATCAGCGAAAAATGGAGAAGATGTGACTGGAAATTACAAACGCTACTCAAGTGCTTCCAAGTTCCCTACATGACTTTGCGAATGCTATTCAAGTACATTAGCGCGTAACTAATGACGTAACAATATTATATTACAATTTACTTACGATAGGAACCCTTGTTCATTTCCAAGAGCACTTCGAAACAAATGTAAATAGCTTAGTACTAAAGATAATTTCATATATTACATTTAAGTGATTTATAATTACGTGTCTAAGTATGATGTGAACTGTAGGTACCTAATGTGAATTGGAAATACCTATAGAAATTTAATTTTCACTTCTTCTCGATTACGGAGAACATAGTTAAATTGTGTATATAGTTATTTTACGTGTAACATCGTAGAAGATTTGCTGGAAGAATGCTAATAGTCCTCTTAATCTGCCTCACGGTTTTACGTTGTAAAATAACAAATAAATAAATAAACAAAATTTACAAACCGTTTAATCGTATCGCACATCATTAAAATTAGTCTATAGGGTCGGAGCAAGTTCCCTGATACATCTAAAATTGTGATTGTAATTTGTACATGTCTTTCAATATTAAAGTCGTAATAACTTTTGTCTAACAAATATTAAAATCCGTGCACGTAGAGACCGAGAAATCTAAAAATATTCTCTTCCTAGTTCAGAAGAGTAATGGCGACGTCGCTTCCTTAAATCAGTCAAAGGATTATGCTGTTAAGTTGGTCCTAAGTGTTCTAGTTTCAGTGCAACCTAATCACGCACGATGACGCTGATAGAATTACTTTGCCAACCAGTTGATATAAAGCTCTATTTAAGCTCTTTGCACCTCTTTGCTTTTATGAATAAGTATGATATTATCCATTCTCAGCTTTCCTTCTTTAGTGTTTCTGAGTTGGTGACTTCTTTTCTTAACCGCTTTATGAAAATAAAGGAGAGTTTATGCTGTCTTTGTTTTTCAAGGTTCATCTACAATTATATTAACAATGTTTATAACTTACCTGCATGTCAGCAAAGTAGTTACTACGTAAATTAACAAGTATTTTTATATATTAAAATCGTCGATGAGCGCAAAAAGCTCTTTGTGCAATTTAACAAAGCGGTTTTCAAAATATTTACTTATTTTATTCATCACAATACCTACATAAATATGTTTTTAATACCACGCTAAGTTAATATTTGAACAGTTCCCACCTAATACTTTGGTACCGCTGATATCAAGTGGTGTATTAACTCAATAATTATAATTCTAAAGTTATTACTAATTCAGAAGTTTAAGAGCTCGGAAAAAACACTTAAAATTATGTAAAAGCGATACACAACACGCAAAACGAAAACCTCTGTGTACGTATAAAGTTGAAATTTGGGAAGAGGCTAGTTTAGGGTCGGGCCACATTGATCGACGGCGATCGAAGGTTTGTCCATACAAAAAGAGCGTAAAGTATGCAAAGTCGCACGCGTCCTTTCGCATCGACGAGCCGAACGGCTTTCCATACTTTACGCTCTTTTTGTATGGACAAACCGTCGATCGC
>DWJQ01001988.1:0-10209 GCA_018248915.1 Hesperia meskei straton | reverse complement strand
TAAGTGAGGCTTTCATACAACAGACCAGATTTTTTTGGCGTTTTTATACATAATGGTACGGAACCCTTCGTGCGCGAATCCGACTCGCAGTTGGCCGGTTTTTTATCATTATTGTTTATTTCTCTGTGTCACATGTTCATATAATTTATAGTCATCAAATTGTGTACAACCATGCAAAATCTAACATGTTGCCTAGTCCGACATTAGTATTAATCACCTACTACTTAAATCTATTACCATTATAATTATAACAGTAGGGTCCTCACAGTCTGTCTTTGAGGTCCACCATTTCGTATGATCTGTTTCATTATAATCACATTACAATATAGGAGAATCTGGTAACAAAATTAAAGTTTAGATAAGTATTGACGAAATTCCACTGGATTCCCGCACATGGATCAAAGAGTAGTTAGCAATACGACGATGCTTTAAGTAAGTAAATCATTGAAACTAAACCATTGTCTTCTACTAACATTCGTTGACGTCTGATATTTAGGATTTAACAGTAACAAGGCTTTCTTATCGTTTTACATGGTGTTTTTTTATTGTATACAATACATAACATAATTTGACGGAGAATCTCGTCTAGCTTCATCTACTTCACTCAAAGTTTATGCTGAATTAGGTACCAGAATTGATTTTTTGTTAATAATTCATAACAAGCAATATTATTATAACACAATGATAATATATGTGAGTGATGAATCACAATGCAGATGTTGCGCCATTCCTTGCACAGAGGACAAACATCACCTGAACCAATTCGCTAATTAGCTGCGATGCGGCCGCTCCCACCGCCTTGCCCCATATTCTCCGCGTTGTTCCAACTGACATCATGTTTACATCGCTCTTGTATCTCATATTCCTTACTTCGAATGCTCGCGAAGTTCAAGGGCTGTGCGGCGACAACATACGCTGGTCACACCACTTTGACATGGACGACGTTTACGGTCTTTGGTACGGTGTTGGTTACGCTCAGCATACCCCTGACAGGACTAACAAACCAGACCCAATTGGTTGCGTCAGCCTCTACATTACTGATGTGACCAGCGAGTACAGAAGAGATTGGCTGGAATGGACAGTGCGTAGCATTCGCCTCATTCATTAACTGTACATTAAACCCTAACTTAAACTTCTACTCATTTTATTACAGATGCTCCGTAATAATTATAGTGATCAGAATTGGCGGTCATATAAAAGCAATCCATGGTCTGGAGACGCTTTGGCGGGGTCGTGGCTCGATATTCGGCTTAAAAGGAACGTGAAACGCGAAATATACCAAAGACGTGTTCGAGTTTTGTGGGATGAAGATGGACAAACTATGGAACAAGTTTACTTGTACTATCCTGAAGCGCCTGGATTGTGGACTGCGGAAAAGACATCTCCATTTGAAAGAGCTATGGCAGCCAGAGGTATAGGTACGTGTCATGGCAGAGCATACCTACGTTTGGAAAACATGAACAGAATTTACTTCCTACATTTTACACGACCTGTAAATTGTCTGTTAAGTAAAGCCAATTTGCAGATTGTATAATATCTTGTAACGTAATTTCTTACAACTTCCTTGCAGAAGTCTGGTACCCGGACAACCCTCCAAGACATCCTGATGTTATTCGGATATTAAAAGCGTCACCTTACAAGCTGATCATTAACCATTGTTCGGAGGTTGGTAGCGGTGGAATATTTACATTAATACTGCGCCGGTCACCTGCCAGGGGTGAGAGATGGGAATGGTACAAATACCAGCAGGAGTTTTACAATTTCGAGCTGCCAATCGTCACTCGGTACACGGCAGTATGTGCAGCCTGTACTAATTTTGTGCAGAATACTTTTATAATACTTTGTATTTTACTGTTTTTCTTTTGTAATTAGGTGTCATTTGTTACTCATACTCGTAATTCCTGTACACTTAAAAAATGCACGTTAGCTGCCATTACGAAGTAAATAAAATAAATTTTACATTATGTATACACAGGTGTTTATTTTTTATATCGATTGACTCTGTCCCTACTTCCCTACTTACAAACACAAATATTAAAAATGTGAAAGTTACTCTACCTATTTATTTGTTTGCGAGGCTTTCACGCCTAAGTAGTAAAAAGTGAAATAACGAAATGGCTGTGGTATAGGAAATCATAATAAATATATTATTATCTATTAATATTTTTAGGTTTCAGTTTCCAAAATATCAAGTAATAGCTTCTACATTTAATTTTAATCATTCCATTTAATGGAATTTTAAAATTCTATTATGTACGTACGATAAACATTTGTTATACCTACCTAAAATTCAAAACATTTAAGTATAATTTTTTTCTAATATATTTTTATAGGTAGCTAAATAATATTATTAAAAAAGTCCTTTTGCCAACTAAGTGCTAACTTCCTCGTACGCTATGTCATCTGGTAAAATTTTACCTTCAGGTCCAGAAAGTTGAATTCCAATTAAGTTGAATTCTTTGAATGTTTATACATCCAATATCAAATGTACAACAAAAGTATAAATGGTCCGAGTGATCGAACAGAAAATAAGTCAGTGGTGCATATCAATATGCAAGTCCATTACCCACTCAATGTAAATCATAATGGAATTGCGCATTATAAAATGCGAGGAGCATTATTTATCTAAGTATTTATAGTGCGGCTGAAATTTTTTCACGGGCATTTGAAATACGAATAAGTATTAATAAGATTTATTAGTTTATTTTTATTTATTAATTATCCTCCTGCATATGGTATAATTTAGAAACATGTACTTAGAATAAAAAATCGTAGAATTATTTACTATTTACACTATTGTTGCTATGTAATGGTAACATGCAGTGATGACTAATGGATGCGTTTCTTGTGGTGTCATCTAAAAACTTATGTTTTATTCAACATGTTGTACGTACCAAAAGACGTAAAGTATGTAATGTGGCTTAAATAAAAAATAATCAGTATTGTGTCCGCATTGGTTAAGCGAGTGTGGTTGAAACGGTTATCCGTTATCCTATCCCTAATGAAGTACAAAAAATGTATACTGCTTACTGTCTTCTTTGCCCTCGTCCGAGGTAACCTTGAGTATTGTGATGATCTCTCTCCGTTTATTGGTAAAATAAATGTAGATGAAGTCACTGGAACCTGGAGTGGCGTGGAAATAATTCCTCACATCGAAAGCTACGAAACAGAAAATACAGATGAATGCTTCCATATTGATATTACAGAACGCAAAATTCAGGTACGTTGTCAATAAAAGAAAATTTATTTTAATATTATTTCATTTTTTAGGTTTTTGTTCGTTCGTGGTCATCTACCCCATGATTTAAGATATTTTTGTTCTGTTTTGCAGCCATATTATCCTGGTCTTGCTCAAAAACAAAGTATTCGAAACTTCATCCTAAAATGGCATGGAAACGAACAGGAAGTAGATTATTATATGACGGTGAACCCGTCACACCAGGGCTTTTGGATAGTAGGGTATATTCATCAGAATCAATGTAAGTGAATCACATAAAATATGTATAGTTTTTCTGGGGCTAATGCTTTTATGGCTTCAATAAGTGGAGAATTACCAACTCGAAGGATAGGACCACCATAATATTTTTTTTTGGTAAAAATGAAGAAAATGTTATATTACCTAATTGTTTGCAAGTTACGACATATTCTGTGGCATTAATATTATTATTTGGGGTTGGAAACAGATACGCAAGTAATCGGCTGTAGTTGCATCGAACCCAGGACCCCTCGCTTCGCGATTAGGGTCAATATCAACATATTCATTGTGTGTATTTTATTAACTATGACCCTCAGTAATCGAGCTTTTTGTCGTACCTATTTAACTTTCGAGAACCTAGCCTAATTATGCGAACAAGGAAATGTAAAGATGACGATAGACATTGATGGGTTAAAATATTTTTAACCCATTTTCATCTTTAGTTTAGAATATAAAATGGTTATTTATATAAATTACCAGCAATATTTCAGGTATTGTTTACACGTTGTACTATTTTGACTTTAAATCCATGTAATTCTTTCAGCGGTAGACAAAATGGATAAAACTTCGGGCGGAATCATTCAGGTGATACAGGTATCTGAAAAATACTTGGTGCTCAACTTCTGCATGAGGGGTCGTTATTCCGAGCTATTCACGGTGGTTCTTGTTAGAAACGAGAATCAACTGACTGCTGAAGACCTGACAAGCATTCACAATACCGTATCCTCGAAAGATATTTCATTGTCTACTTTGAAACGCGTGTGTATTAATTCGGCATTTTCACTTACGGCACCGAATGTATTTTTATCAATACTATCGACTTTTATTCTTTTTGGTAAGATAACGCCATAATAGTACCAATTTAATGCAAACAATATATTTTATACCCATATGAGCACAATTTTTAACTTTAGCAAGAATTTAACATTAATAGAGAGTGTCAAAAATTTGTAATAATATATCATTCGACACTATAAGGGATTGTTCACACCAACGTATTGTCCGCCGCCGACTGTGAGTATGCTTACTGACAGCCCCAATATGAACGTGTACTCAGTTTGCAGCGTACGTTCACACCCAGCCGATGATACGCTATAGCGTACGATGCGTGACTAGTGTGAATAAAGGAGTACGCCTGTGTACGTTCACACAGGATACGCACGCTGAGCGGCCGACTATTCTATACCTAAGTATATAAGACACATAATTTGAAGTAGCTCGTAGCGCCGGCGTTGCGATATAATACGCTGTTGCGTTCGGCAACGTAGTCAATCCGCACTCGCCGTGCGCATTCGCGTAATACAATCAGCCACCGTAAAGTCAGTCACAACGTACAACGTAATAGAGTATGATCGGTTCGGTGTGAACGAAAAGTTGAATAAGTATATAATATGGAAAAACAATAAACTGCTCAACGCGCGCTCACAGTCAGCGACCGAAATTACGTAGGTAATGAACAATGCCTAAGTAACGTCACTCTGACCGGCCTTAGGCCTTTGAATCCAGCAGATGGCCGCTATCTTTTTCAGGTTGTCAGTCTACCAGGTCGGGATTTGTCAACATTTAGGTATATAATTATAGGAAAATCTAATGTCACAGCAGGAGCTATAAAAGAAAGTTCAATTAATTCGCAATACTCCTACCAATAGCAGCTACTAGGAAAAGGAATGAACACACGCGATGACGACATTACCAACATTGGCGCGCATCTCGTAACCGACGCGACTGGTTTTGGCGGGAAGTGCCCACGCGACATCCATCGGTCCTACTAAACTTCGCGTCGTAGCCAGTGAAATAAACAACAGAATAGTCAGGTCAGGCATTCGACCGCAGTGCACCGCGACGACCGCCGCGTATATCGACGACAGCTGAGGCTGTTCGAAACGTGATTTAACCGAGACCTAATGTAAATATCTAACTCGTAACGTTACCCTAATTTCAGAAGAAACTTTTGATTGAAAAATCCCAGATAATTTGTGTCTAGTCTATCGTAATCGAGCGATAAAAAATCGAGCTAATTAAACGGTAAGTGTTAATTTAATAAACATCTAATTAACATATTAATTGTCTCTAATTAATATGATTAAAGCCAAAACATCTGTTTAGCTCTAAGCCAGGCGTAACAACAGAGAAGTTCATAAATTTGTATTTGTTTATTTGTCAAAATAATTATCCTTTTGACTTTTTATTTTAATGACTTTATCGAATTCCATAAATTCATCCAGCGGTATTTAAAATTCTCTAAAAATATTGTAAACTAAGTAGGTAGGTACTTATAGTTTACTAGATATATTATAGTTTATCATATTTTATACTCGTATGATGATTAGATAGAATAAGAGCTATACTTAATAGATGTTGTGATTTATTACACCGGTTATACAATTAGGGAACTTTTGTATAAAAGACATAAAGGAAGATAAAAATATTATACCATGCCAATAAAATGTTTTTAACTCATTTAAAGGTGTAGGGGTAGGTAGGTACATCATAAATTATTGACGTTATTGTTTATTTATGACTTTATTTTATTAATAGGATTCAATACTGTCTTATACCTGTACCCTACATATACATACCTACTTGCAGTGTACCTATGCTCTACATTAATTTAAGTTAGTACGTAAAAGACCAGTTGAACTTAGTCGAGGATTTACTTGTTAAATGTCTAACGCAACGAATTCACTTCTGGTGTTAAATTTTTCAATAAACGTAGGTATAAATAAAACTAAAATGCAGTAAGAGCTTGAGGTTTTTACATCATTAGTCAGTTAGTATGTTGTTACTTTCGTCAGTGAATTCATGAAAGGTTAAAACATGAGATCATTATTAGTATTTACCGATAACTCTTGACTCATCAATTAGCAACAAGGTTAAAAGTTGAAATAACTACTATTAATGTACCCAGAGATATTAAATATGCGAAAGAGAACGTTTATCAAAAAGAGGACAGTCAATTAAAAACCTGAATACACGTATTTGACATTGAAGAATGTATAGATAATTTCGGTATGGTGAATTGGAGAGTGGGTAAATACCTACATAATAGATAGTAGTAATATAATCGCTACCTTAGTTGGTAGATACGGAGGTACCTAATTAACTGCAAATTCGAAACCTAGTAGTATCAGTCTATCAAAATTATTTATCTACGATCAATGTTTATAGCGTGAGTTTCGTACTGCTCTATTTCGTTTCTATACAACATGGTAGGTACATGCAATGCATATTTAAGATTGTTCAAATGTTTTATTATGTTTGTAACCATTTAATAGGTTTTGAATTAATCTATTGAAAGGGATCTTCTGAGTGCGACGTTTCATTTTCAGAAATATGAGAAATAAATAAAACATTTATTTTCTATTGACAAAGTTTTTAAAATCTTTGACGTTACAGTTATGTAAGCTACAAAACTGATAAACACTAAATATAAACAGAATTGGACTTGAAATAACAATATACCTATGTACTTAGCGTGTAGAATCTGCAAAATGTTAGGGTTCATTTAATAAGTTTATAAATAAATTAATTCTGTAGTGGCAAAATTAGTTACAAAAAACAAAATACAAACAAACTAAACACAAAAACAACAAACAAGATACTGGATTATTAATCGTTGAAAAATGTTTAGAAATGTCAATAAGGCCAAAGGAGCATTGTCCTGAAAACCACATTCTAAGCTGTTCACCTCTAATATTGTCCTCATGTCATTCCCGATCTCACATAGTAGGTATCGTAAGCTACCTATTATATTGTATATCCGTAGCACCTGTAAAAGATATCTACTGACTGCCTATCACTAAGGTTTACATAACATTGTTATTATAGAATTTTCAATAAACTTTTTATGTTTTAAATCTATATAATAAGAGCGTAGAAAAGTCGTGTCTGCTTTTTTGCGAAATTGAAAAAACAAAATATATAGGGGGGTTAAGAAACAGTACTAGAACATGAATCTCAAATCAATTTTTTTTACTAAAAAAAATTTTGTCTGTTTGTCTGTTTGCGCGCGCTAATCTCCGGATCGGCTGAACGGATTTTTATGGGATTTTCACTAAAAGATAGCGGAGATGTCTGAGCAACATTTAGGCTATTTTTTATCCCGGAATTCCCGCAGGATCAGGATTCACGTGCAAAAAACCACTATAATATATACATATCCTATGTCGCGAGCTTAAATTTTTATGGAACTTTCACTGGAAGATAGCGGATATTCATGAGCAACATTTAGGCTACGGGATAAACCCGGAATTCCGGCGGGATCAGGAATGACGCGGGAAAAACTCTTATGCGCCAAGTCGCGGGCTTAGATTTTTATGGGACTTTCATTGGGAGATAGAGGAAGTTGTGGAGCAATGTACAGGCTACTTTTTATCCTGGAATTCCTGCAGGATGAGGATTCACGCGGGAAAATCTCATATGCGGGAACGAGGTCGCGGGTTCAGATGTTTATGGGACTTTGTGGGACTTTCAGTGGGAGATAGAGGAGCTTATGGAGCATTATGGAGCATTGTATATGCTACTTTTTATTCCTGACTTCTCGCGGGATCGGGATTTACGCGGGAAAAACTTTGTGACAAACTAAATTCCACGCGAGCGGAGCTGCGGGTACAGCTAGTTATCAATATGTCTTTACTTAAACACTCGATTCAAGTCTCAAGTCGTCGCTGCTTGCCTAGCATGAGTCGTGGTACCCAACGCATAATATGCAAATTTTAAAATAGATTTTCTCCAATTAATTCTTTGATACCCTGTAACCCTTCTGCCATTTATGTAGGTTGCGACCCAAAAATAAGGACATTATAAGTTTAACGTGCCTTTGTGTCGTTTTATCTCACTGTGGCATCGTAGCTCCTAATAAAAATCAAATCCGTGCTTTCTAATACTAATGGTTAATCTTGATTTTGAAAGCGAATTACTGATTACGTTATCTATCTACTTGATCGAAGATGGATTTTACGGTTCAGAAAGATTATTTTAAGTAACTAGTCTACAAAAGTGTAGACAAGTAGAACGATTGTCAACAACAGCAACAAGTAGAAAACGGATAAGTGGTAATTTTCTCGTAACTCGTCAAACTGTGAGGTACAGGTAACTGTCACCTATGAAGATAACATCTCGTCACCTTTGCGACGCCGATCGAGAGACTATCTCGTAACTGGTCAATCTGTTAAGTAGTGTTAACTGTCACCTATGACCGTAACATCTCGTCACCTTCGCGTTGCTGGATGAGAGACTATCTGGTAACTGGTCAACCTGTTAAGTAGTGGTAAGTGTCACCTATGACCGTAACATCTCGTCACCTTCGCGTTGCCGGCTGAGAGACTATCTGGTAACTGGTCAACCTGTAAAATAGTGGTAAGTGTCACCTATGACCGTAACATCTCGTCACCTTCGCGTTGCCGGCTAGGAGACTTATCTGGTAACTGGTCAACCTGTAAAATAGTGGCAAGTGTCACCTATGACCGTAACTACTCATCACTTTTGCGTTGCCGCTTGAGAGACTTTCTTGTAACTGGTCAGCCTGTTAATGAGTGGCAACTATCACCTATGACTGTAACATCGCATCAACTTCGCGTTGTCGATTGAGAGACTATTCGTAACTGATTAACCTGTAAAATAGTGTTAACTGCCACTTATGAACATAAGAATGTATCACCTTCGCGTTGCTGATCGAGAGATTTATTCCGAACTATAAAAACAATTCGTAAATGAGCCATCTGGTGGTACGTGGTAAATGTCGCCGACGAACATAAATATGTAGTACCGTATCGCGGTGGCAACTTTTGTGTCGTTGCCGTTGGTGATATTTTTTATTTCGTTATGTTGGTTACATACATACGTACAGAAGGGCTTATTTAAAGTTCCTAGTCATACCATAGATTTTTCGTCAGTGCATGCTAAATCTATGAGTCAAACTGATTTAGTTGTAACCGTCATCTATAAACATACGTTTAGTGTTCTAAAGCTTCACTAAGTCGTTAGTGAAAGTGGTTAAATTGGTGATATTTTCTATCTTGTGACTGATCAACAAACATTTACACGACCCAGTTTAAGTGGTATTAACAAGGTGGTAATATAAAGTGTTTGCGTGCGTGCGATAGTGCGTATGTCCAAGCGTGCGTCCATGCGTACGCGCATGTTTTTGTGTCTGAGGGAATCCAAACCGACCGTGGCTCTTACGGATCATTATTGTTTACATTGTATCCCGCAGGGCGCACAGGCGAGTACCGAAGACTCTAAGCGGGATTCCTCAGAGACTGGACCTCCTACTGAGGGTGACTCTCAACCCGGTCCCTCACGGCCAAGACAATCGTCGGATCGAAACAATGAAGACAACGAAAAGGTCGTTATACACGATCGTCTTGGGTAAGTTGAATATAGATAAAATAACTATAATAAAACCTACAGCATGTAGTCTTGTAATAAATTTAATAGAAGTAGGCGTCAGGTTTATACAAATGATGTATGATTTTGTTATTTTGTATTGGAATATCGACAGCAGGCCATTGTACTTGTGACCCGACGAGGTTTTCCATTTCCCATCCAATTACTGGCTGCGCCCACAGTTGCTATGTCGATCACTCGAGTCGTGTCGAGTTGCGTACCCACCGTCCGTGCATAAACATACGTTTCATATTAATTTGTCCTTCACATTTTTTGAAGTGAAAACTTCTTTAGGCGCGTTGAGCGTTTTGGTAGAGGGTAAAATCCTCGGTACGCGTCACCGACAC
>DWJQ01001987.1:0-10210 GCA_018248915.1 Hesperia meskei straton | reverse complement strand
CGTGTTCTGAATCTTTCGTCGATATTTTTAAAAAATTGCCTAAATAATTTACTTGGATTCACACTACTTAATCCTTGAGTAACAAACTAAAGAATTTTAAAGTGGCCCCCGGTTAAAATCTCCAATTTTACATAAAGTTATGTTGTCCAATTTTATGTTAAGTAATGCCGACCTGAAGTGCTTTTGTAGGACGGCATCGCTACGAACTTCATGAAAATTGTGGTGGCATTAAACGTGTTAAAGTCATAGAAAAATGAAAGCATTATTTTTATTATTTAAATATGGAGTATATTTTGATAAGTTGACAATATTAGGATTCCTGTGCCATTATAATGTAAGTAATATATTCAAATCAAAAGTGCTTCTAAGTTACCCTACCACTAAAGACAACATTACTTCACCAGTTATCAGCAAGTTAATCCCACCTACTTAAACAGTTAAAACAACAACAGGACTGTAACTCATAAGAAACCAGCTGACCTTGCAGACATTGTCGTGCAACATATAGCCTTCCTCAACAAATGGTACTTTTCAACACAAAAATATTTTTTCAATTAATAGTTCCTGAGATTAGAGCGTTCAAATTCAAACAAACAGCTTCTTCCACTTTATATTATTAGTATTGATAAAAAAGGTTGATATAAAATTTGTTTATTATTTTTTAAATAATTAACTTCTAATTTCCAACAGGAAGAAGAACGCGCGAAAGAAGAGGCATTGCGCAAGGCTGAGGAAGAACGGAAACGCAAGGAACAAGAGGAATATGAGGCATTAAAGGCAGCCTTTACTGTGGAGGGTGAGGGGTTTGAAGAGGATGAGGAGCAGGATCAAGAGAATATGCTGAAGAAATTTGTTGAATACATTCAGGTTATTATCGTTAAACTTTGGTAGACTAGCTTTAATGTCCCATGATTACATTAAATTATTTTGCCATGCCTTTACCACTTCGCCACATTTTGTTGAAATAAGTCAGTTTGTAGGCAGCTAACTACATACAACTATACCATAATAAAGCTCAAAAATAGTAATTGGCGATTGATGATTGGCTCTCTCAAATCCACACATTATGTTTTATTGCAACTGGCATAAACATACACAATGAGACATCACAGACAAAATGAAATTTTTCAGTCAAATCCTAGCCCAATACAATGAGAGAAAGTCATTGTACAATTAGATTTCTATACACTTGAACACTTAACCAAATTAAAGAAAGCATAACCTTCAAAATCATACTATTCTACTCAGTAATAATAAAATCCAATTCCTATATCCTGTCTTTTCACGAAGATAGCCTACCAGTTACATTTTAGACGACTTCTTCATCTCATCTTGTCTTTACACCTCAACTTACCTCACTACTTTCTACTCATTCATGTTTTTTTTGTTCAGATATAAAATTTCTCCACTACACCCATTGCAGATTAGAATGTTTCCTTAAATCATTGAGTCACATGTTTGTGTCACATATTCAATGTTTACATCATTCACAAGGATACACCAAAACATACTGTATAATACAAAATGTATTTTCATAATCAAAATGTTCTTCCAGGGACAAAAGGTTGTACTACTTGAAGATTTGGCAGCTCATTTCAAATTGAAGACCCAAGCCGCCATAGACAGAATAACAGACCTACAAGCTTCGGGAGAACTAACCGGAGTTATTGATGACAGAGGAAAATTCATTTACATCTCACAAAAAGAACTTCAAGCTGTTGCAAAGTTCATAAAACAAAGGGGACGAGTGTCTATTACAGAATTAGCTGAAAGTAGCAACGAGTTGATAAATCTGAATCCTGTGGTAGTGCCATAGACACAAAATGCTCTCTAAAATTTATATGTAAAGGTAGAAACAATAACTATACATAAGAATACAGCATGTATAATATTTGAATGGACTATATGAAGTTATTCTTTTATTTTTGTTAACTTATTAAATGTCGGAGTCAAAATAAAAACATATTTGTTGATACAAACATTTATTGAAAAATTTAATTGAATTTTATTATCCTCATTATAACCTCACTCATTTAATTCATATCCAAACATATCTTTTCCCTTTTCCAACAATAACAAAGAAGATTCCTTAAGTCTCTCTAATAATTCAAGTAACTTAGCTTTAGAAAAGACTTTGTAGAGACAGCGATTCTCTCCAGCAATCAAATCACTCAACTGTAATGCTTCTTTATGGTTTTCAACATCATCAGTGCTTTGAAGGATTTTCAAAATTAAAATAACAACTTCAGGTATACAGAGACGTCGTAGCGTTTCAAGCTGCTTGCTCCTTTCTTGTTTTTCATTATCATCAAAATTTGGAGAGATGACACAATCACTTTCATCTTGCAGCCATCCTCCCGGGAATAGTAATACATTGTACAATGCACTTTTTGCACGACGGGACTGATGAAGGACAGCGTTCTTCCATCGAGCTTTCTGTTGCTCAACTTGAGCAGTTTTCTGTTCGTGATGAACTTTATCTGAAAAAGATGCATCTGGGGCCAATGGCTCTACATCCTTTGGTTGACCACTGATGAAATGTCTATACCAAGTGGCAAACCCTTCCAATGCTTCTAAATATGTCTTCAAACACAAATGCTCTCTCAGCTCAGCCGAACTAGTAGGCATTTTCTTTATAAAATCAGGAAACATTGTGTTGACATTATTAATGCAATTTAATGCAACATCAGAATTTCCTATGAATATAAATGTGCGCACCATAGCATTACTGAGCCAAATAGCCTCACAGTGCTGATTTTCAATGAGTGAAAGCCACTCAAGCGATGCTATTGCTTTTGCAATCAATGTTTTGTCTTTCTCAATTGCAGTGGTTTGGGTAAATGTTACATCAATGTTTCCATATCCCTCCTGAATTTCACTTATGGCTTTCTTTATGGCAAGTCTAGCAGAGGCAGCTACATCAATCCCAGCACTCAATCCAGCTTTGACAACACCCTCTCTATATTCACTTTTTACGATCTTATCCATAAGTTCACCGTATAATATTATTTGTCTTTCAATAGGTACTGTGGAGGTATAATAAGCAACAAGCTCAGGGCATTCAATTGACCCATTTAATCCAAGAATTAACTGCGAAACATATTTCTCCAAGACCTTATCCCCTATATCATGTTGAGGATCCTTGCCCATTTGTCTCAGAATTAAAATCAGATGAGCCAAAAATCTTATGAATCTCTCTTCAGCACTGTCAAGCCATTCTAAGGCGTCCTGCATAATGGATCGGATTTGCCCAAGCATAAGATACCTTTGGCAGGTTTGGTAATTGGATTCTCTTTTACCATCCATTAGAGCCTTAACAGCACTAAATATCTGTTGCAGGGATAATTCTTCAGTTTGAAGTTCTGATTGTAGTAATTCTAATACATCAGCAGGGGTAGTATTAGCTTCAGCTGTAGCGTAATGTTCATGCAAAAATTTGTCAACACGAGTCTCAATTTGGACTCTTAAATGGGCCCATAACAAATCTTCCCAATTTCCTTGGCAGGCCGGAAGGGCACTTGCTAAGTGCCCACACAAAATCCCAAGAGTAGCCCTGTAGTGGATATTTTCAGACACATTAGTAGCTATTCCTATGGAACACCATTTCCACAGATCTCTTGAAGCATTTCCTGTTACTTGCAATGGATCGTTGGGATCTTCTCTGGGCAAATAGTGAAGTAGCTTCCAGCCCTGCAACACAGCACCTCGCCAGGCTTGACCAGCACTGATACACAAAGAAATTGCCTCTTTGAACTTACCGCACCTCACTTCAGTAAATATTCTCTTACATAAATCATTATCCTCTTTCAGATCATCTGAGTGTATTGCCCGTTTCTGGCGCCTAGGTGCATCTGGATCCATGCAAGTTATCATAGCCTTATTTTTCTCCTTATTGAACAAGCTGGTTCCAATTAACAATTGATGCAGAGTATTTCCCCAGTGTATATCATTGCTTATGACGGGAGCGGCAGTATTTGTGGCTTCCTCTTGATAAGCTGCAGTAGCCTCTAACCAATCAGCTAAGAGCTGCAACAATCTTATTTCAGAATCTGTTTGGAATAAAGCTTCCACCAAAGTTTGTTGAGATAGTGTAGGTTCAGTAAGGACATCTCCAAGGGACTCTGGATGAACCGCCATTGAATCTGCATACAAACAGTGTAAAAGTTTCCATGTGTTACCCTCCTCTGCAAGCCAGTAGTTTTGTGCATTGTATCTGTTCCATGGTTCCACAAGTTCGAGAGAATCACAACACACTTGAGCTAACCTAGACAATGTGTCCAAAACGGTACTTGGCCGGCTATTTTGAATTATTTCAAAGAAAGCTTCGCTTAATCCGTCCCCTGCAGAGCCAGGATTCACCAATATAGATGATTCATCTAATACTTGACGCAAACTAGTATCGTTGAGAGTTTTGAAAATAGAAGTTTCGTTAAAAATTGGAGATAAATTTAAAGTATCGTCCCTCACTAAGCTCTTAAGATTTTTCTTCAAAGGAGTATGTTGCGTTGAATGCATCTGTAAAGTTCTATCAAAATTCATTTTCTCGACTTGCGAAATACTACATACAAAACTAATTAACGTACAATAAACGCCAAACGAAATTTATAAAAACACTTGCTGGATGCCGCCGCTGCCGATGACAGTTGACAGCCTGAGGTACAGATAATCAATTTTGCTCTTTTTGACAACAACGTTTAGTTCGCGAATAGAGATCGAGTCTACTTATAGTTTACAACGTTTTTACGTATTAAATCGATTTTATATAGTGGTTGCAAGTGGTGATTGATCATATTAGATAAACTTAGGTTATCTTGAATTCATTCCGAAATATTTCAAACTTATTGAAAATAGTTGTTACATCTTATTCATATTGCATTTTCGAAACTTTATTTAATGTTGGCGCGCTACGCTGTACGTTCTGAAAAATAAGTAACTATACCAATTCTATCAAAAATCCTTATTTTATTTAAATTCCATTTCATCGTTTATTTAATATTATTTCATAATGCTACACAATATTTTGTATCTAATATGTATATATACTTCGTCTATGCATTATTTACTACCAAAGTAGCAAGTACTGCGGTTGTTACTTTTTTACTGAATTCACGAATTCACTCACTTACTCACTTTGCTTTGCGGTCTCCCATTCGTCGTTTGCGTGTAAGTAAATGGTAAGAACGTAAGTTAAAAATAGTTTCAATGATAATAATTTTGTATCCATTAATTTTATTTATAATTTAATCGTATTTACTCCAAATATTGTTAAATTAATTTGTAAACTCTTATGAACAAAATTTTTATACTTTGTATTTTCCCTAAGACTTGTCTAAAACTTACATAAAATATTTATAATTATATCCAAGTATTACCTGAAATTAAATTAAAGTTTAATATACACAGCATTATCTTTTCGAACTAATTACAATTTTACAAAAACCTTGTTGAGAGTGTCTAAGTACCCCAGTAGTTCTTCCAGCAATGGTTGAGAAGTAGGTAATAAATGTTTTAATATTATACATTACAGTGCCTTCAGTCGAGATTTTTCAGGTAAAATAATCTATCAGACACAATTTTTTTTACATTAAATCTAATAGTAATGTCATAAGTACTAATAATATTGCTGTATACCTACTAAAATAAACCTTTGCACCATGAAATATATTGTTCAAATCCAGCAATAAGATTAGCTACAACTATTTACCATTTTTTGATGTAGATTTTCAATCACAAGGTACATAATGTATACAGTTCAATCTGTTCTAGTTTCAACTGGAGTTAGTACCTAAGTAGACAAAAATACAGCAATTCTTTAAATGCTCACAGTTCATATAAATTTTGCAGTTTTGGATATGTAGATTTATCTTTGTCTTAAAGAGAAATAATCAAGAATGAATAAATATCTTGAACTCACTTTTAAATTAATCTATTGTCTTAATATCTGTAGGTACATCAGTGGTGAATAGTAATAATTTGTAATACAGTACTTAGAACATTCATAGGTACCTCAATTTACATGGCACCACAAGTTAGTTACACATAGGTCATTATTTATTTAATATCTCTTTATTGTGTCTTATGTATGTAGGTACATTATGTAGGGAAGGAGAAAACTAAATGATTTTATTCATTGTTTTATTTTCTTTATTATTATTTATTTATTATCAATTTATTACATAAATCCATTTAGTTTTCTTATGGTAGTTATCCAGTAGCCAATATACTAAATCATATAAAAATTTTGTTGATACTATTAAATTGAGACAATGTATATACTTAAACATTACTTTTCATGGTTTGTTTATTAAGATATATTTCAATGTATGGTAAAGTTTATTATTTTTATATATATATACTCCTTAAAAGTAACTCTGTATGTACTGTTTTCGTTCAGCTTAGTTCGATTAGACTTATACCATGGCGCTAAAAATACATATAAATAATTGCAGTTAGTACAAAAAAATTATTGTATAAATATATATTTATGTATGTACAGTGATTAGTATTGAGAAGTTTTTCATTCCTATGACATTTGTGTCATTCTTTTTTGGCTCATAACTTCTGTCATTTGTCAAAAGTTATAATTCAGATAGGAATACTGTTAAAACTGATTTCTTTTACTTTAAAATATATTGAATGACCTCAATTGTATATACTTTGTAGGTTTTTAAGGTTCTTGAGGTGAGTGGCTGGAGTCCTGCATATAATGACTTCAATTAAGAAGTACACCAAATACCAGCAAAATCCAATAATGCCCAGGTAAGATTTCATTAAATACTTATATTTAAATAAATGACCCTATTTATTAACAATTAAACACTCCTTTTTTCATTGTTACATGTTTTTAAACTCACTGCTATTGCGGTGTTAAAGATTCTTGTTATCATATTGAGATTAGCATTCAAAAAGTTATTTTGTAAAGTAAATATAAAAGAGCTATAGAGAATTTAACTTTAGCTAAGTAATTTAAAACTTTCCATGATTTTCCATCCATGTTAGGGACGTATTGGTTCATCGATGATACATGGTCGTTTGGACTTTACATAAATATTTCTGTAAAATACAACAAATCATGAAATAAATTACTCTCAGAAAGAGTAAATGAAAAAGTATGTGAATAAAGATCCCCAAAATCATATATTTTTGTCCCCGAAGAAAACCCACATAAAATATGTAGAAAAAGATAAAAACAAAAAGTGACATAATGAGATATTAACAAATTGGTTTGATATAAATGTACTGCTAGCAAATAGAAATATATATTCCTTGCAATTTAGTAGGTACAATTCATTCATAGGCAACTTTTTACTGAGATATAAAGTTAAAAGCTTAGTTATTGCCAGAATAAAGTAAACCTCATTGTTTTAAAATTTTGTTCGAAAATATTATACCTATGATAATTTACTCCAAATCATAATAATTATCATTTTTTTGATGCGAATGTGTAAGGAATGGATAATAATTGGATATGGTAAAAAAACATACATTTCCAAAATGTACGTGTAGTAAAATATTCATATCGTAAAACGGAACGTAGGCGCATTTACGAAGTTAGTTGTTGTCATTGTACGGTTGACAATGTTGAAATTTCTAGAAACCGGTATAAAATATAAATTACGTAAATACCAACTTAACTTTTTATTAATTTTTGTGTAGACTATGGAAATAGTTTAATATTGCATTGAAAACATTCAATGTTTTTTTTATAACGTCTAGCGATATTTGTAAACGCGCCGGAAGTGCTTTGTGTTTATTACTTTTAATGTCAATTTGAAAGTTTTGCAGTCAATTTTTATTTATATCACTCTAAACAATTCTAAAAGTAATTATCGTAGTTGATATTCATTGTATTTTAATCAAGTGTGGTTATTTCGCAACGATTTCCCCTTCGAGCTTCTATTGTTAGAAATAGCGTGGCGGCGAATTTGTGGTATCATTTGAGTGTTCTTTATTTTCTATTTTTGTGTTAAATTGCGAAATTTTTAAAAGTTTAATATAATGTTGCACACTTTTTATTCTTAAAATAATATTCTAAAAACAATTCGACGAAATATTTTTAAAACGATATTTAATAGGTTATTTTTTACTCATTTGACTTTACCGCGCAAGTACCAATTCAGGGACGAATATAGCTATCTCCTTTTCTCATTCACAAATCTCTCAGTTCTTGTAGCGTTTGGTGCGGTATAATGCTATGTTTCGTCACTAGAATTGAGTTCTTATCCTGTTGTATAGTGTTATTAGGTCTCGTTCCGCCATTAAATATTGAAAATTCACTTTTGTCAATACATTCTTGATTAGTGCTGTGTCAATGTTTAGTGCAACCTAAAACGCATCGCATCGCAGTAAACGCTTTCCACAAATGTGATGTAGTAGTGTATCATTTCCTGTTTCGTTTTATATCGTGTAGAAACAAGCAATTGCAGCCGTTGGCGTACTCTTTTCGTTATCACGTGGGTCAATATTCGTAAAAAGTGGTTCTAAAAATGAATTTCAAAGTTATAACAACCTACGGTGACATTGTGCCGTCCAAACATACAAAGACCGGCTCGTAATCGATGATAATCGTTGTTTTTCAGAAGCGCGCCGAACCGCTTCCGATCAGTGTACGGGGTGCGGAGACGGCGGCGAGCTGATGTGTGGTGCATACGGAGAATGCGGTGGCCGCGTCTGTTAGTGCAGTGTAGTGTTATGACAGTGCGGTGAACGTTTCGAGTGGGTTACATAAGATTGTGATGTTGGGAGTCGGGAATCCGCCCTGACGCGGCCGCGCCGGCGTCCGCGGCGGGCGGCGCTGGGTCATGGCCCCGGCGCTCACCGCGCACCGAGACGCCTACGACACTCTCCTGGACGACGAGCTTCCCCACCGCAGACGGGCGTCCGCGTCCGTCGACAACAACATACTGATGGACGACGACGCCATGGGTCTGCAGAGCCAGCCCAGCTTGGCGAAGGATTCGCAGGAGATGGAACAGATCCTCTCCGACTTGGGGAGCGCCGACATAGCGCAGGCTGACCTGCTACAGGCGATCAAAAGCTTCGAGAGCACCGGGGAGGGATTGTCCACGGGTGACCCGGAATCCATGTTCCCCCTGTCCGGATTTGACTTGACTGAAGCTGATAATTCCGAGGGCGATTCTGCCGAGGATAAGATAAGGTTGAACCAAGCACGTTTGGAACGAAGGACTATGTTTTATCTGAGACGAGTGAGAATATTTCAAGCTAGGGCTATAGGAAAGCGTGTAGCCGAGGAGGTTGCTCAGACCTTCGAAAAGGCCACTAAGGGTGCTAGGAAAGATGGTGGAGGAAGACCGTTAGGTTTAAAAGCTCTTGTGAAAAAAGTAGAGACAACTGCAGCCTTGCAAGCCAGTGCAGCATCTCGTTCGGTTGCTGGTCCAAAATACTACCGAGCTGGAACCTCGAAAGGCGATGCATCTAAGGCTGCTTCACTGGGAATACCTTCTGGAACATTCAATGAGTTAGAGGAAAAGGCTGGAGCGCTGAGGTTCCATCTCTCAGTTGTGAAAAGTGCCCTAGACTCTGATGCCACGGATTCATCTTCGGGAGCAGAGAGTGATGATGAGGCGGTGACATACAACAATCCTCATCAACAGCAAATGCCAATGTGAGTAGTTTATCCTGTATTTTATGCATTGAACTCTTATCTATAACTTGATAAAAATATATATAGTTTAGCTAAACAATGTTAGGGGCACTTTTCAATAATAGATACGTGAGCCACAAATCTGTTTCCTAATTATTGAGACTAAAGTTTGATTTAAAAAATAACCTGCATAAGTTATCAGTTGTGCTAGATTAATGTGTTCTTTCATTAAATATAATCCATCATCTTAATAGAATGGTTGGTTGAACATAGGTATATATGAAGTTTAATTCATAAATTATGTGTCCAAGCCTTTGAAAGTTATCATTATCTAAATGATAGTAATGTTTTTACTATGTAGTTGTAATGCTCATTGATTAATCTTCAAATAGATTTCATGTAGACAATAATAACAATAAATTTGAATGTTGCAATTTAATGCTTTTGGATATTATAATGTAAACAGGTTGCATTCCTATGTATGTATTTCTCAAAATTCTAATTCATTTAAGAATCTGAGTTGTCTGGTCTGTTTTTGACTTTGTTTATGCAATGAGAAAGAGATTTGAACATATTTATTACAAAAGAAAATATTGCACAATGCTT
>DWJQ01001986.1:0-10211 GCA_018248915.1 Hesperia meskei straton | reverse complement strand
GTTCCATATTTTTGAACGCTTTGAATGCTTGGATACCATTGACGAGATGACTGTAACTATGTTTATGGTGTTATGACCGACCCGATGTATATGACATTTTAAACGTCTCCGCCATTTGAGCGACTATATTGTTGTCAACAATAAGGAAACTTTGCTTGTACCGATATTATCGACTTTTTGGTTGGCGTCTATTTATTTGAATACCCTGATTGTCTCTATTTGACGCTGACTGTACCTAAATATTGTCTGCTACGAGTGTGACGGATTTTCAATAACATCGTTTATTTAATTTAAAAAGATTTTTAAAATAATGTACAAATGTAAAATAGTGCCATAGCTTCGACAAATTAATGGCCCTCAGCGCACGGGTCTCTTCTCATAGGTAACTATGTATACAGTAAACTTCGTTCGCGTTTTTAATTGCATCCCTCACAAATGCCAGCTTACGGCTTACCGCCCCTATGATTAAGGTGCATTGAAGATTGTCTGCGAGAATTTAAAACTCTGTACAGTGCCATAAACTTATTTGACCCGGTGGCCAAAATCGGAACTAATGCAAATATTGACAAAGACAGTAGTGCCCCTCTTACCTACATTAGGTTTTAGCTGGGAGGGGAAATTCCTTATTCTGGAAATCAGGTAGGTGCCTATAAGGTTAGAGAGCATGCTCCTCCGATGCTCTAGTGCGGATATTTTTGGAATAAATCTACATTATAAACGTTTACTTCTGCACCAGATTTTACTCCGTATTTATATATAAAATATACCTACTGAAACTTGAAACCATAATGTCAGTCATTATTTTTCGCGGTTCTACTGCGAGATACGGTGACCGAAATGACATTTGGTTTGTGTGTGGTGATATTTTTAGATTTTAATTCGTTACCTACTGAATAGACCTCATGTGTAAGTGCGTTGATAATGCTCATATTTGAAATTCATACTAAATAAATTTAGTCGAACATTTTTAGCTGTGTAGATACAATAAATTGTAGATTCCAGAATATTATTTCGAGTAGTTAAAAACACTGGAGATCCCTTTATAATGAATTTGTGGATGCATTTATTCCCCCTAATCTCTGAAATAGCTTTACCGATTTGGATGCGGTTTTCATTGTTTATTGTAATAAGGTTTTATTTGTTTTGGATGTGATTACGAAAGATTGGTAAAGATTTGTGAGGGAGCCTGCGTATCTGAGAGTTATTGAAAGCTAACAAAGATGCATGAGGTCGGTCATTGCTGATCCTAACCAAATATTCTTGTTTGTGGCCATCATCAACGCGAATGGATCAAAAATCAATGACAATGGTTTACTTAAAATCACTTGTACAGAAATCAATAGTTATGTTTTAATTTTAATACCACAAACATTAGCTTTCACTCGATTGCGACTAACTTACGGACTTACATTAAATTCGTTTTGATCATCGCTGGTTATGAAGACGGTTCCAAATGTATTCATAGAGTTATATTGTTTTCTAACCTTTAGAACAGGGGTGAGACCGCAAACTAAACTACAATTAGAGCGGAGTACATGTGAGCTGTTAAAATGCTAATATGAGAGCCGGCAAATTAACTCACGGCGCACCTCACTCTAATGGTACTTTGAACTAGGGTTACCATTTTAAAGTTCAAAAAATAACTGAATGGATCCAGATAATTAACTGGATGGATCTAGATAATTAACTGGATGGATCCAGACCACTAAGTGGAAACTTATTATAAAATAAACCGGGTCTTTCTTAAATCGATTTTCATAAAATCCAGATATCTATGAGTTAAGGAATAGCATTGTAATTTTGTTAAATATTTCGAATTATCGTGGTTTTTGAATTGGAACTGGAAGCAGACAGTGGATTAGTTTTTAGATTAGGTACACTAATTATGTATGTTGTGTAATAAAATTTCATTTTAATTTTTTTTCTAATATCAGTTAAGTCTACAAGCCAGATAAATGGAAAATCCGGCTAAAAACCGATTATTAGGCCAAAAGTCCGGACATGTCTGTGCAGAATTAGTCAATTGGCAACCCTACTTCGACCTGAACCATTATGAAATACGTATTTTATAAATGATTACGTAATTCGCGCTTCATCCATTTCATTGGATTTTCTGCAATCAATGAAATCACATTTATTTTACAATACGTGTAAAATTTCATCAGTATTGAAAGATGTGTATGTAAAAAAATTGGAAACCCGTCTCTTTTGACTTTGGAAACCTGTTTTTTTTATTTACGAATAATCAGTACCTACCTATTTCAACGAGACAATTTTGACGCCTTTTTTATAAATATTTAGATGAGAGACCTAAATTAATAGTAATAATAATATAAAACAGCCACCTGTCAGCGGTAGGGAGGTACCTTTTATTAGGTCAAGGATCCATTAAAATCACCGTTCACGTATTCGGATTTGCATTTCTATAACCCAACGAACCGTCAAGCATAATAGTCAGAGCTACATAACCCGCCCTCCAATGATGTAAAAAATACTCTTAGCTTTGGGATACAAGTCCCTTAAAACTTTGAACCCACATATTTTTATCTATAAACCTATTGAAATAAAACTAAACTTAATGGTTATTGAAGCTTAGTACAATACATTAGTGATAATCAAACCCGAATTCGTTAATCTGAGATGAGCTGAAATAGGCGCGAACAAAACCACAGACAAACAGGCTGAAATGCTAAAAATAATTGTTTTGGATTACATCGCGATAATAATGGTCCCCAACAATAGATTTTCTCATATCTATCATGTTAAGACAGCGATCAGTTACAGTTATAGATCTTAGAGGCGAATGGTGTAGTGCGAACGAAAGGTATAACGTAATAAATCACGCGTATTGTAACATTGATCATCACTATCTGGGGATTCCTTTGTAGACCAAAAGTAGCTACATCATAGTTTGTGAAAGGAGATTTACAAAAGGGAAGTCTCGAATAATGTTTATAGGTTTTTCTTTATATTTTGGCCGACCTTGTAACCCACTTTTAACGGACGTTGAAATAGATTCCATATTTGTAAAGCTTTTATAAAACATTTATTTAGTTTGACCTTTACCTGTGTAAGGGATTTGTTGGAAGTTATTTTATATACCGTTCGTTATGTTTTGAAAATTGCCAAAAACTGGAAAAATATGGTTGATGTCAATACAATAATTTTAACTCGATTGCATTTAAAATCTTGGATGTCAGCAATTCTGATACCCTGGTCAAAATAACCAGGATTAACGGAAAATACTTTCATATATGTAAGTGCCTAGTTCCTAGTTAGGTATAATAATAATAATATGATACGCACATACAACCAGTCCGTATCGATTTTTGTTCAGATGGTATACATGTTTTCAGTTATGTATACCTATGGTACCGGGAAAAGACGAATGCCGCTATTAATCTTAAGCTGAACACTGAGCATGGAACGTACACAAGATGCCAGACTGTTCGGTAGGTAATGCGATTATTTATCGGTTTACATTGTTGTAGTGTCACCCTAATATCCTTTGTAAGGATCGCTTAGTTTATGGGAAAACTAAGATACCAAATCAGGAAATACATAAATTGCAGTTTAAAAATCTAAAACCACGCTTCAATTGTTATCCAAACTAAGAATAAAAAAATACCTACTGTATCTACATTTAGTTTTATTGTAATGAAGTATTGCAAAAAAGCATTGAGGACTCATTTAGTTCACTTAAGTAAGGCAGTAAGTCAGCTGTCAGGTCTCACTTAAGTAAGTGACATTTTTTTATCAATTTCAGCTTTACACGAGATGAAATATTTTCACTTATTTTAAATGATAAAAAATACATAGAAAATGTGTCATATAAGACATAAACAACTTACTTGAATTGAAATTTTTATTCGTATAGGGCAATAAAAATGTAATTTTTCACTATACTTCATTAGTACCTATATTAATACCTATATTTACCTGTACCTACTAGTATTTTTGTAATCGCATTGTTATCACACGGATCCTATCGTAGCAACACGGCCTCGTAGCGCTCTCGTAGAAGATAATCGTAGAGTCGTAGCTACGAACCGTAGGCCGTAGCGATTGTCGTGGAGCCGGAAGTGATTATACTACGATGAAAGAAGTAGGTAAAAGCAATGTTGTGTTATGGTAGGAAAAAAGTAAAAACCAGCGAAGCTTATAAATGAGCCTTTTCAACTGAGCCGTCAGAAATAATAGCTGCGACCGTCGGCAACAAACTGTAATAAAAAATAAAATAAGTGACACTGGTATTCTTCGCTTCGTTTCCGAAAACTACAAATTACGCCAATTTCGTGTTCCTTTATTATTCGCCTAAACCACCTCAGATATATTTGGGTCGATTATAAAGTCGTTATAAATGATAGGCAGACACGTGGGTAATGTTTTTCATCCTAAATAATTTCTAGTATGTACTACATCACGACTCAAGACATGACATCAAGACTCATACTAACAATTATTAACTAGGCTTTTATTAATAACAATTAACTATCCCTCACTGTCCCTGGGCCCTGTCAAAGTCCTCACACTAAAAACTAACCGACTAATATTTTAACACCTGGCCTACCCACTGTTAACTAGACTATCCGTCTTGTTTTGTGTCGGTCACAGTAATGGGCGACAGAGGAAGAGTGGTGCGTTATCGGCCTTATTCCATAAAAAATCCATTAACTATCCCATCTGGGCACAGGACCCTTTCGCAATATAAGAGATACAGTGCGGATTGGGGGACTTTTACTTTAGAGAACACTGTGGATAATTGTGTGCAGGTTTCCTCGCGACGTTTTCCCTTACAAAATAAAGTGATAGTAATATTCTAAAAAAATTAGAGGTGCAGGAATTGAAACCGAGACCTCCCATTTCATAAGTATATTTCAAATTACTAAGCCATCACTGACCTGGTTTAAATAACTACCAGTAAACCGTAAAATTAGCAATGTTAAGTCGTTACTAACAGCGATAAGCCACATATTAATCATATAAAAAACGGCAAACCATCGCACTAATCCAGCAAAGGCTTGCGTGCAAAGCACGTCAAGGTGAGACGGAAAAGGTAATTCTAAGTTACCGTTAATATGCAAAAACTTCCCCGTTATTACCGCATACCTTTTTTATACGGAGTATTCAAGGGCGAAAGTTGAATTAATTCTATGGCGTCATTACACATACCATTTTAGGTGATTCCTTACATATTGGGCACGAAATTAGAACTCCTTTATTAATTCCTTTATTCCCAAAGTTTGGCAACTTGGTGGAGAAGCGATTGAGTAATGTAGGTAGATGTTTTTATCTTTATAGTTGAGAAAAGAGTTGACAAGGCAACTAATATTAGGTGCTTACCATCGTCAAAAGACATTATCGACCATGAAAGTTGCCGACCGTGAAAGAAGTAAGAGGAAAGAAACACAATCGTGGCTCTCAAGTTTGATATTTAATATGATGATTACTCACAGATGTTATGTGGCTTTCCTTACTTCGCAGGGGAACGTTAAGGCACCTTATGATCAAGGTTTCGGCTGTTGTCGTGAACAGGGAGCCTTATTAAGTCATATTGGGCACCTTTGAACTTACAGTAGTGTTGGCCACTAACTCTGTACTAATTTGGAACAACTTTATATTACCCTCGCCAAAACTCTCATTACTAGAAAACATAACATCCGTTTAAGTCCCTATCTATTAGAAAGCGTTTGCCCTTGGGGACGAAGTACTGTTAATTATTTTGTCCATCGTCCAATGCATTTACAGCAACATTGCGGAGTTAAGCTCCTCTATCCTCAATTAAGGGAACATCCAAATAGTAGTCGTATGTTTTCACTATCATTAACCAAAATGCTTTGTCAAACAAGACCCGAAATTCGCAGTAACGATTTTGTTATTTTGTAGGCGAATAATATTGGATGTTGACACGAAACGCCGTTGAATAAAAATATTTTGAAGTAGAACGTTAAAATGAAAATAACTAAAGTATGTGTTGGTATGCCGGGAATACTTGACTTTGTGTTTAAAATTTATTTCTACGAGTTTTCACGATTCAGGGCACTTCATTTGATGGAATACGAGGGTAGCACATTGAAACCGGTTTTGAAATGATGTTTATTCATTTAAGAATATATAATATAATATGTTATATAAACTATGATAGATGTTTGAACGTGAAGGTATTTAACGAAAATATACATAATATTATAGGTACATAATATATTTATAAACGCCTTGGGTCTGATGACAATACTCTTAGAATTATTGTCTGTTTGTTTTCTAAAACAGCTTTACCAATTCGTATTTGGTTTTCGGTATTTGGGATCTTGCAGCCTGATCAGTAGCAATAATGCTAACCGAGCGTTGACAAAAATTACACCATTAATAATGGAAAATATTATAGGGAGTTCTTGCCGTTTTTTGTCACTTCCTTTTACAAAAAATCTTTCTCCACATTTGTAGTCCATTTAGAAATTTTCTTCCTATGTCATAAGAACATTAAAAACTTTTAAACGTAGAGCACAAGAAGATTTTCTTGATGAGAGTTGACCAGAATTTCTACACAAAGCTATCTGTTAGAGATCGCAGGAAGATCGCCTTTGTGTAACGAGCTCAATACAATTAACTTTCTTTGTTTCTGTTTCCTGCTTGTTTCTTTGTCTTCTGTTTAAAAGGCACTTTCTGTCCGCGGCTTTGGTCGCTTATTATTATGTTTCAGTTTATCTCCTTTTTTGACGCGTGAAGGGGGATATTTTCATAAATTCTTAATTAGTGCTCCCTTACTCTCCTCAAGGAATATATGTACATGCCAAATTTCAGCTTCTTGAGTTCAATAGTTTCGATAGTGTGTTGTCTGTTAGTCAGCAGGTAGTCACTGTAGTGTGTAACTAAGCCCTTATAATAAGTTATAATTTTAAGCATTATGGGAAGTCTCAATAAAGACATCATTGGAACAACACGTCTTATTCTTTACACCGTATTGCTCACATCAATACAGTACCTCAGTAACAGAAGAGATATACCTCTAATAATAATATTTATATTGTAGGTACTGCATGATGTTCACTGTACAATTACGAAGCCTCATCCCGATAGCTTCCATTATCAAACATATATTTTAATAGTTACAGATAACAGGTTGATTATGGTGTGATTGTGTTACGTATTGCACTATTGGATTATATTCTCGAACTCTAATATATTGGTGACGTGTAGATTGTATCATTCCAGTTCTAAAGGTCACTTCCTCCGGGATTATACAGTTAAAGGTCAAAATAACTGACTCGCTCGCTTGACGTTCAGTTAATTCTGAGACTAAAATTAAATTCAGTTGTATGTTAAATGGAAATTGCATTCGTGAGAAAAATAAATGTTCAACATAAACGTGAAGAGACTTTTATGTGACTTTATTTAAATTTATTTCAAGAAGTTTCAATGACTTTATAAACGAGTAGTAAGTAAATGTGTTGTGCCGGAACTTTAATAGTTAAATTAAGTACATACTAGTTTAATAGCAAAATAAATATATTTGCGCAATAATTATACCTACAATAACCTACATATCTACATAGTTACATTCTATCTTTATTACCTACACATAATAAAACTGTAACTGATCGCTGTTTTCGATGATTTTTATGGGCCTATCACTGGGAGATATGATTGTTAGTGAAGCAAAATGAAGGCTATTATTTATCCTGGAGTTCCCGCGGGACAGGGATTCAAGCTGGAAAACCTATGCACGTATGAAGTCGCGGGCAACAGCTTGTTATAAAGATTCGACTGTCGCTATAGCATATTTTTTTGCCCAGGGCAGTACCGTCACCTACCGCGGTTTCTACAGTGCCACAAACTTATCTGACCCGGTAAGGGGGGCGTTACTGTCTTTGTCTTTGTCCGACAACAGTATAACATTTGTATTAGTTCCAATTTTGGCCAACAGGTCAGATAAGTTTGTGGCACTGTACCTTTATTTGAGTCGCCGAGAATACGGAATCGCAACGCCCGCCGCCAAAAACAAATTTATTACCTGCCCCAATCTACAAAGAATCTTAATCACCGGGGCGGAAAGCTGTCATTTGTGTGAGATGCAATTAAAACGAATTCCATATCGCCTGTGAACAGGGTGTAAACTGTAGTATCATTTCTACCGTGTAATGGTTTGTCTTAACAGTTCTACTTAGTAATATGTATGTAGATCTCGCTACACGGTCGAGGCGACCATGTTAGTCCTCTGGGGTAGCAACACAGCGGTGACTGAATAAGAAAAGTTTTCTTACTAACAATTACTTATTAAACAATTACTAAGAACAACTAACAGACATAAATATCACTAATAGTTCCTGTACCAGTTCTCATAGCTACTAACGAACCTTCTACTAATTGAATTGACCATCCCAGTTCCGATTTGAATCTTGTTCTGGGTGGGTCTCAGTTGTCAAGGTCGGAACAGAAGGGTGCAGCTCGATAACTCCTTGTTTGCTATCTATATACAGCAACTTCCTAAAAAAACTCCCTCATAATTCATTCACTTGTTATCTCTTTAGCGCGTAGGCGTGTTTACATGTTTCAAGAATATAATTGCAATAATTTAGGTAAAGAATAGGTCCATTTGTCATTACAGAGAACGACCTACCGATCTCAAATGTAGCCGCCTATTATGTAAAAGTGTTTCTCGGTCGCTATTAAGTACTGAATAAAATGATGAATAAAATTTCGTTCACAAAAAGTGGGTCAATTATGAATTCTGCACAGTATATTGCTGGAAACATCATTTCCCATAGATATTTTACTTCTTCATATTTTTTGATAAATTAGATGCTTTAGACTTGGAAGTGGTGGGAATGAATGTTAAGTTCAATATGAAGCTCTCTTGAGAATATAAAGGCATATATTAATCAAGGTTACTTACATACATACTCCTTTTGGAATTTTCATCTCTATTAATACATATAATAAATCTGAAGAATTTGTTTGTTTGAATGGGCTAATCTCTGGAACAGTAGTTATTGTTTTTGTATTGAATAGTCCACTCATCGAGGAAAGCTTTACATACGTCACAATACTACGTATTCAAGGCAAATAACAAGAGATTGCACAACCGAAACTATTGAACCTGAAAGTCATAATATGTTACTTGGGTGATCTACGGGAGCACTAAGAGAGGATTTTATATCCTCCCTACCTACGGGATAAAAAGGCAGACAGACTGAAACTTTTTATTTCTTTAACAGATTCTGTTGAAACTTTGTATTTATATAGGTTTTTCAAGAAACGCAAGCACAAACAAGACTTTAGGGTTTTTAGGAACTCAACAGACTCTCTCCCAGACGTGATTTGAAAAAATTCCAAGCAGGCGCAGGGGAAATATAGTATTTTTAATAGAAAGGATTCTTAGGTCCTATACGGAATTGTAAATCATTTTTGTTTTAAAGGCCTTAAAAACATTTTTTTACTTTTTCGGGGTTTACGGGGACCGCGTATAGGCTACGTATGACGGGCGTTGTGGAAAATCCTGGGATCCAAGGATTCAAGAATTCATTGCTTAGGGAATTGTAAGCGCTATTTAAAGGTCACATTTTCTGACCATTAGTGTAAAGCTTTCTGCGGGGTCGTGTTTGGTTTTCATTTGGAATACATGGCAAACATGCTGTAAAGAAAACCTTTGAGAATAAACAATTCAACACAATCCGTGCGTGGCACTGTGCAAGTATTTCATCAAAATGTTTTGCTTTCTTCTTTGAGAACCTGTTTACACGTATAAAGGCTAAAGAAATATTGACGTACCCTTAGCGTAGTTGCTTGTGAAAATATTTATTTATTTACTCTTTATTGTACTCTTACAACATGTGGCACAAAAGGTTTTTGTACGTTGTATTATCAGTCGTAGTGATATTTTTATGAATTACTGAATTAATTGTTGTCCAAGAAAGTGTTATTTTTGCTGTGGACATAATGTTAAATGCCTGTCAACATTTGATTTAAGCACAAAACTAAACAAGAATTTATACCTAGAACTAGCGACCCGCTCCGGCTTAGCACGGGTGCAATGCTGATACTAAATACACTACAGAAAAACTGTGAACGTTTATATATTATAAAAACATAGCGGCCCGCTCTGGGTTCGCACGGGTATAACATATTATTATATAGCCTATGTGCTCGTTCATACTGAACACGCGGGCGCGGTGGCGGGCGCGCGCGCGGTTGACATTGACATATTGTCGCTA
>DWJQ01001985.1:0-10212 GCA_018248915.1 Hesperia meskei straton | reverse complement strand
CGATCGTACCGAGCGAAGGACCGAGCAAGTCGCTTTGCTCTTTGCTGTACGATATTGAACTCACAGACTAGGACGTAATGTACTAGAAGACCGAAGTCCTATAAACTGAAGGAATAGTTCATTCTCGTTCAGTGTTAGGAATGAATTCATTATAGTTCATAGTACATGTACTACACAAGTCTAAATGTCATCGTGATTGTAACCGCACGTCATCGGACGCTACCTACTTTAATTCCCGGTTTACCGAGTTAATTATTATCAGTAATTTAATTTCACTGCATTTCTTTTAAATAATGGTAAGCGATAAATATAATCTGGTTAATATTACCTTAACTAAGCAATTTTTTTGTCAGTCACTAAAAGTACAAAATTATTGTACACAATTTTTGCATTGTCATTGCGTTTATGATTTTAATATTTTATTTTAATGACAAAATTATTTTAGCCTGTTGCAGTATTCAACTAATAACAAATACAATGAAATGCAATTTATATTAAAATTTCTAATCTGTTTTGTATTCAATTATGAAATAACCTAAAATACCTTTATGTTATTGAACCATTTCAGTTTCGCAACCAGTATGATAGCGATGTCACGGTATGGAGTCCACAGGGACGTCTTCACCAAGTGGAGTATGCTATGGAGGCAGTCAAGCTTGGGTCAGCCACTGTAGGCCTGAAGAATAAACAATTTGCTGTCCTGATTGCATTGAAAAGAGCAGTTAGTGAACTCTCTGCATACCAGAAGAAAATAATACCTATTGATGACCACATCGGAATTTCCATTTCTGGGTTGACGGCTGATGCTAGGATGTTGAGGTAATTGTTAATGTAATAAGTAGCAATTTGCTTCAGTAATAAGTTCATTGTAAACAATTAACATGTTAGTTGTTTTAAATACCATAGAACACTGTGGTAATTGAAAAGAGAAGATGCTTGTCCTGCTAAGGGCTTTGTCTTAACACATTACAATGAGTGGCATCTTTCCGGGCTTGCCTGGTTATCTCTGCTCTTACTTGAGTTACCCTCCAAACTATTTATAGCATTATTGTTTGTTTTTATAATACAGTCTTTGATGCTCATTGATTCCTATGGATGAGACGATGAATACTTAACATCATGTACCTTATCCATTACCTTTTCTGCCTATATAGTTGCTAAAACATCGTTAAAGATGTAATTCAATGATGATTTATTATCAATTTCAGCCGATTCATGAGAACAGAGTGCTTAAACCATCGTTATGCTCATGATGCACCCATGCCAGTGGGTAGATTGATTTCTCTTGTTGGAAATAAAATGCAAATATGTACACAGCGTTATGATAAAAGACCTCTTGGGGTCGGGCTTCTTGTAGCTGGATATGATGTAAGTATAAAACTTTATATACCTATAATTCAGAAAATCCTATTCTATCCTACTTCCTACTAATATTATAAATGTGGAAGTTTGTAAAGATGTGAGTGAGTGTGTGAGTATATGTGTGGGTTTGTTACTCTTTCACAGAAAAACTACTGAATGGATTTTTATGAAAATTTGCATTAATATAGCTTAGACACTGTAAAACCGTAATTTGTTAAAATTTATAGAAATTTTTGAAGGGACTGGTTCCTCGAAACAAAGTGAAGAATAAAATTGTATACTGGGAGGTGACACAATAAAACTTGACCTAAAAAAGACCTAGACCCCAAAAACGTAGTATGGTTCATCTAGAATGTAGACCTGAGGAGCCAGATCTAATTAAATATGATGACCATAATAGATTACTCATTCTTATGCCCAGATACTCAAATAATAATAATAATGTTAAATTCCAGGATCAAGGCCCACACATATACCAGACATGCCCTTCAGCCAACTTCTTTGATTGCCGAGCAATGGCTATTGGGGCCCGCTCACAATCTGCCCGGACATATCTAGAGAAGCACCTGAATACATTCAACGATTGTGACCTTCAAGATTTGGTAGCTCATGGTCTGAGAGCTCTCCGGGATACATTGCCTAATGAAGTTGATCTTAATACTAAGGTATGATTTTGATGACGAATTATGTTAAGTCAAAATTTAAGATCAGGAATAAAAGATATTATCATATTTTGTAACT
This sequence comes from Hesperia meskei straton, assembly GCA_018248915.1. Lineage (NCBI taxonomy): Eukaryota > Metazoa > Arthropoda > Insecta > Lepidoptera > Hesperiidae > Hesperia > Hesperia meskei. The sequence goes on along the minus strand of DWJQ01001985.1, from coordinate 8,109 downwards.
ACAAAAGTCCAAATATTACTTAAGTCCATCAACTCAATACTGAAATGACTAAGATCCAACTCATAGAACATGGAAATACAAACTTTGTAATTGCAGTTCATATGATTTAATTTTCAACACCAATAGTTAAGTGCAATAGTTTCAACAACAATATAGTACCAAAATCAATTCTATACAATATCCAACTCATATTTCATTGGTTTTCTATGGATTTTATTCAAGTTGTTATTTTTCTCAATTCTTTAAAAGTATAAAAAGTGACAACTATCTTGAATCTGTATCAAACATTTACCAACAAAAATCCCAGCATTGTAAAGTAATAACAATTTTTTAAATGAAATAACTGTGTGTTATTCGTTAACATAAATATACCTTTTTATATTACAGAACGTGTCAATAGCGATAGTGGGTCCGAAGACTCCATTGCGAGTGAGCGACGAGGCGGAGCTGGCTCGGTATCTGGCCCTGGTGGAGGGCGAGGAGCGGCGCGGCGGGGCCAGCGCTACTGGTGACGCGGGGGCTCCGGGGCCTGACGCTCCGGGGGAAGAACCTCAGGCGGGGGTGAGTTTGGCACTTTATTTTTATTTCACCCGCGTCCCGTGGGAACTAGTTCCTTCATATAAAAAGCAGCCTATGCTCTTCCTCGAAAAATGAGCTATCTAACACTATTAGAATTTTTCAAATTGGACCAGCAGTTCCTGAGATTAGCGCGTTCAAACAAGCAAACAAACTCTTCAGTTTTTTTACAGTTCGGGCTACATTGTCGCAGTTTTATTAAGGATCCCGATTTTTTTGAAAATATAATACTTATAGTACATAAATATGTCACCCGGGCATAGTGTAGTTTTCCAACAGTGAAGGAATGTTTCAAATGAGTTCAGTAGTTTCGGAGCATATTCAATGTAAACAAACAAACAAACAATCAAATCTTTCCTGTTTAAAATATTAGTATAGATTAGGTGACCCGGCAGGCGTTAACCTGCAATGTTCACTACAATGACAATTTCATTGATCACTACTTAGACACTGCATAAGTTACGTAATTAGTTAAAACTTTACATTGAAGGTATAATGCCAAACCAGATACTTTATAATTTTAGAATTTTGGCTATTTCAAAATTTTCAAATGAATGAAGTCGGAGTTGTATTTCTTAAAGTTGTCTTTCTTCCGCCGCTTCTAGCTAGTAAAATATATACTTATATGAAAATATGACCATAATTGTTTATGAAACTAATTTCATAGTAACAATAAGACGCGAGAAATACTAGACAACTGGCACATCGTAGAAGTGCTGCCATCTGCTATTGCGTAGTAGAAAGTTGTCACAACTCTAGATTATTAAAATAAGATTCAGATTATTGAATAACCTGACCCCCATTTTATATTTGTAAATTTGTTTATTTACCTAATAGTTATACAAACATCTTTTTGGTTCATTGTTTATTTATATATTGTTATTAATTTTGTTGTTTAAATAAAACATATTTTTATTTGCTATATTTCTGTTAAATATGAGTACTTTCTAAAAAGAATAGAATTGACTTCATGTATTGTCGCAATTATTATTTTAAGGCAAAAATAAATAATGCGGCAAAATAGATTTATAAAAATATAATAAGGCAATTAAAAAATACAAAAAAAAACAAGAACTTAAAATATGTGTAAAAAAACGTTACAGCGTTAAAAAAAATTAGGGTCGTTAGGTCCGGCCTGGTCACAACAACACTACCACTGTCCTGGCTGTCCAAAGATACCGCACTCCCCTGGGCTCCCTGGCTCGATCAGAAGGTGGCCACAAGCAGACGGTAGCAGGTAAGCGATGAGGCAGTCAGAGGGTTAGCAGGTCAACAGCGCAGCGGCAAGCGGGTCTACCGACGCACTCCGATATTATTGGTATTACGGAGGGGTGTAAATCTTACACTCCACAATCCCTCCAAATTCAGCCCACGGGGTGTTCCTGGAATCGCACCGAAGAAAACGGATTACGATCGAGACAGTGATATTTGTAGACCTACGGAATGTGAGGCACTCCAGAACTACTAAATTAGCTAGCACTAGGCGGAAGAACAACAAGGCGGCGGTTTAAAATAATAATCAGTAACGGTCATATTTCTATGAATTTAAATTTAACAATTTGTACAAAACAAGTAATTTTCTAACGGTAAATGCACATTACGGTAGATATTTAAATAAAAGTAATAATCAGAAGTAGGATTGAGCTAGTAAAGTGCAAAACATCTACCGTAGTATGAACGCAATGGTTACATAATACAAAAAAAAAACACGTCACCTTATAATTAAAACTACACCATAGCAACTACTAGCATATAAATTATTTGCACAACTTACCCAGTACGGGAACAATAATCCAGGAAATTATTATAAGCACTTAAAACTATGGCAACGTCAGATATTTAAGCAGTAAACAAGGAGCGAGCTACAAGGCAACCGTCCTTTTGCCTCTCAGTCGAGATTTCGTCTGTCGCGTCGCGTCGCGTCGCGCTCGGCAGTACGATGATTCCACCTTTCACTGCCGCTTGGTCGCTACCTACGTCTCAACGAATAACAGGTCCGGCTCACTATATGAATATATGACTGTTTTGTCCTGTGTTCGCGACGGCACATTAATTTATTAAAAATATTAAAACATTAAAAATATTAAAAATAGTTAAAATATTAAAAATATATTTATACGATGTGTAAAGTTTAACGCTACGTTACAGTATCCCCCTCCCTAGAAAAGGATTTTAACCTGCGTAAAATCCGCATAACAACTCCGGATCAAAGAAAAAGTAAGAGCGCAAAAAAAAGGTGTGTATAATTTGCAAATATGACTGTGCATTTTTATTTTGTTAATTTTATGTTCTTAAATTAAAGTCGTCATGATCGGCTAACTTTAAGATCTTTTATATGAAAGACTCCTAAATCGCGTCCGTTCAAATCCTCCAAACCGTAGACCAATGGAGAGCGCTTCGTTTTTACTCGACATTTCTGATATTTGTGAGCTAACTTCTTACTAAAATATGCGTCTTTATCGCTCTGGAAGAAGCAGCGTTTCCAGACAACGTCGCCAACATTAAATTCGTGCTCTTTTCGCCGTAAATTGTAACGTTCGGAGTTCTTCACATGAGCGTGCCATAGAGCGGCTTGCACTTTATCAAAGATGCCAGATAAGTGGCCCAGATTTTCGGCATAAGCATCCCTAGGTAAGAAGATAAATTCATTATCACCCTCATTTTCTAGATAATGGGAACCACATACTACCAATTCCCTACCATGCACCAAAAATGCAGGAGTATACCCTGTACTCTCATTAACGGAGTTGTTGATGGCGAATTGAATTTGAGGTAGGTTGAGATCCCAAGACCTTTGATCATTATTATTAATAAAGGCAGATATAGCTGTTACAATAGTTTTATTGTACCGCTCTACGGTGTTAATCTGAGGAGTGTATTTTGGGGTGAAATGAATTCTAGGCACTTTATATTTTTTAAATAACCTGTCCAATTCCTGACTAATAAATTGACATCCATTATCAAGAACGATAGTTTGAGGAATACCGTGGACTAAAAAGACATTATTTTCCAAATGTTTCGAAACAAGTTCAGCAGTGGCTCGACGAAGAGGAAAAAATAAACAATATTTAGAAAAACAACAAGTGATGACAAAAATGTAAGTGTTTTGTCTTCGAGTATTGGGAAGTGGGCCAACCAGGTCTATAGAAATTACTTGAAAGGGTCGGGAGACATCCTTTGGTCTTCCCATCTTCCCAAGTGTACCATGACTAGGTAGTTTTACTGCCAGGCAAGTATCACAATGAGAAACGTAGTTTACGACATCAGCGTACATTCCAGGCCAATAGAATCGGAGGGCTAGGCGTTTATACGTCTTAAAAACGCCAAAATGTCCTGCCGTAGGTTCTGAATGGCACTGGGTCAGGGTTTGCTGTCTTCGTTCCTCAGGAACGACCTCCTTCCAGTCGAACTCCATAGTCAGGATATTTTTATTCTTCATATACCTATAGAGGACAGACTTTTCGATCCTATAGTTTGGAAAACTAGACGGTGATTCTTGACACCCTTTATATATTTTAAGATACCAGTTGTCTTGAGTAGCAGGAATAGATGTATTTTGAGCATCAACTAGGGCATTTACTTGAACACACCTTGAAAGGGCATCAGGAATGACATTCTCCTTGCCACGACGGTGTTCTATTCGGAAATTAAAAGAAGAGAGTCGAACCCCCCACCTGGCTAGTCGCCCAGTTGGGTTAGTTAAGGAAAGAAACCACTTAAGGGCCGCGTGATCAGTGAACACTGTGAAGGTTTGCCCATTCTCGAGATAGCAGCGCCAGTGTTCAAGAGCGGTTAGCACGGCCAGAGCTTCTCGTTCCGTCGTACTGTAGTTTTGCTCTGGCTTTGTTAACGACCTACTCATATACGCTATTGGATGTTCAACACCATCAATAGTTTGCGCTAGCATTGCTCCGACTCCAAAACTACTGGCGTCCGTGTGTACCTCAAATGGATACTCGAAATTGGGACAAGTCAAAACTGGTGCCTCAACTAACCTAGACTTTAACTCGAGAAAAGCTATTTCACATTCAGTGGTCCACTGAAAAGGTGGAGCATTCTTTCTTGTGGTAGTAAGTTTATTTAGAGGACCAGCAACTGTACTAAAATTTGGTATAAAGCGCCTGTACCAAGAAGCAGTACCAAGAAAGCGTTTTACCTCTTTTCTGGTCGTAGGAGTAGGATAGTTTAATATTGCACTGACCTTGTCAGGGTCAGTGCGTAAACCATTAGCATCGACTACGTACCCCAAATAACGCAGTTTGCTTCTAAAGAACTGACTTTTCTCGAGATTAATTGTGAGGTTTGCGAAGCGAAGTTTCTCAAGAACACGTTTAAGAAGTAACGCGTGTTCTTCAAAGGTCTTACTGATGATTATTATATCATCAAGGTAAGCAAACACCTTGCACTCAAACTCAGGTCCAAACAAAATGTCCACTAATCTTTGTTGAGTAGCAGGTGCGTTGGTTAACCCAAATGGGGTACATTTAAACATATAACTGCCTCTTCCAGGGACAAAGAATGCGGTTTTTTCCCGATCCGGCTCATTAATGAGAATTTGCCAAAATGCTTTAGATAAGTCGATGCTACTGAGGTATCTAGCATCCTTTAGGTTATCTAGAATTTCAGACACGTAAGGTAACTTATACGCATCCTTCTTAGTTACGGAGTTTAGCTTCCGGCTGTCCAGACAGAAACGCGGGCTTCCATCTTTCTTACCAACAACGAGAACAGGAGAAGACCACGGGCTTTCACAAGGTTCGATAACATCCAGTCTTAACATTTCATCAATCTGATCAGTGATGATTTTCTGTTTTTCCGGTGACATTCTGTAATAACGCTGTCTAATTGGTTCAGAATCACCAGTGTTGATGTTATGCCTAATCAGATGTGTCCTACCTAGACCCTTCTCCTCAAAAGAAATGCTCCGATACTGTCTAATAATACTGTCTGCGATGAGCTTCTGAGGTTCATCGAGACACTCGTAAGCATGTAAGTGAACATTCGGAATTTTGGATACCGTAGATAGACCAGGATCATTCGGAAACAAATTCTCGTTATTTGACAAATATTTTGGACATAAATTAAAAACATTCCAGAAATCGATACCTAATATTAATGTGGTTTCGACCTCCGGGATAACATGCGCTTTAATTACCGATAGTTTGCCCTCAAACCATATCGGAAGAAGAATGTAGCCTTTAGAGTTAATCTTTTGACCACCAGCAGCAGTAACGGTGATAATGTCATCGCTACACACTGAGAAATCAAATTTAAGCAACCGCGTATGGGAATTATTACCCAATATAGTCACAGAAGAACCCGAATCAAGTAAGCCATACATGCACAGGTCGGCATCATTATTTATTGAAATTTTTGCATAAGGACGGGGATCTTCTCTCGGCTTAGCATTGAGAACTGCAGTAACGGAAGTTGTGTAAGTAGAAAAGTACCTTCTCAAAAATATGAGCCAATTATTCCAATCCGAGCTATTGAAATAATTTAAGTTTCTACAATTCTCAGATTTTAGTTTTTTGAGGGCGTTGTTTTCGATTTTTGGCAATTTGGACAATCAGGTTTACGAACGCCTTTATTACCGCAACCGAAACACAAAATTGTTCTTTCTGCTGTACACTCCCTCATAGAGTGTGTATTAGTACGGCAACGAAAGCAGTACGGAGTAGATACTTGAGATATCTCCGCTGATCTAACAACAGGAGACATCGGTTGTACCTCAATATTAGCTGATTGATGATTAGGATGGTAAAAAGTAACTTTATTAAAATCCCTCCGTTTTTGCGGTTGATAGCAAAATTCAGGTGCCAACATTTTAGAATTAAGAGAAGGTGGTTCCCTATAGCCATCAGACCGAACTTTGATACTTTCATAATTTTTACATAGGGTGCGTAAACCATCAATGGATGTTATTTGCGGACTAGCAGCAATAATGGTAGAGTAACAAGGTAGTATATTATGTAAGATGATTTCAAGTTTATCAGCCTCTGATACAGGATTACTAAGTCGAGAGAACATGCCCTCCATTATTGCTAGATAAACGATAATAGTTTCATCTGCTCCTTGCGTACGGTTACGTATTTCAGTATTCATACGGTAATCGTAATCTAATATATCAAAATCTTTTTTAAGGTGTGAGAGTAAAGTAGACCAGTCCTGATATTTGTCCCTGACACTGCGGTACCAGTGCAAGGCATCACCGTTGAATATGTCAATAGCAGACTGTAACATTTTATTTTCAGATATACCTTTAGAGACTCGAAATTCCTCCACTCTTTGGATAAACGCTCGAACACAAGTTTTTCCATCATATTTTAATTTAGATAATTCACTATTTATCCCGCGATCACAAGTAACCGATATATTCATATGTGAAGAATCTACGTTCTCTTCCACAGGAGTAGGAGTGGAGGCTTTTGCGGGACTAGAAGTAGGAGTAGAAAGCCCTAAAATAGAAAGATAGTACTGATCATAGTATTTTTGAATTTTGCTTAAAATTGAGGAGTCCTCTGATGTACTAGGCTTTTCAATTCTTTGTATTCTATGAAATAAATGATTCAACCACGACTTCGTTCTAATAAATAGCGCCTCATTGTAGTTTGATTTCAAAGATTCAAGATTAATTTTTATTTTATCAAGAGTCTCCCTACAGCCGTCGATGTCTTCACTAAATTCAAAAACGGACTCAAGGACTTCATCAGAAGGATAAAGCTGAGTGAGTTTTGTGACCTGTCGACGTAGCCCTTCCACATTAGAAGAAGGAATTTCACCGCGAATAGCAACCTCATAGCTCAGCTCTGACTTTTGTAAGAGTAGAAATTTAATAGGATGTGCCATTATAAAAAGATGCAAAAAAAAGGTTTAAATAAATTAAATCCCACAAGGTATGTTGTGCAAATAAAAGGAACAATTGCGTAAACAGAAAAAAGCTAAATGAGAAAAAAAAATTAAACAAACAAACACAATTTATATATAACACAATTATATATACGTATTAAAAAAAATCTATTCTGTTCTGTAACAATAAGGTTTTGCTAAAGAACAGAATCGTATAAAAATGGTTTAGGTAAAAAAAGAAAACTATGTTAAAGACTTAAAGCATAGAGATAGGAATAAGATCAATGACTTAAAGTAATACAAAAACAATAAGACAGATTAACGTATGTGCCCATAAACGAGAGAGAAGAAAAAAAATTACATGAAAAGCAAAAAAATAAATTAACATAAGAGAAGACAAAAAATAATAAAACACGAAAATAAAACACAATTGATGTTGATGGACACGTTGATGGGCACAATCGTTTTATAATAAATAAAAATAAAAAAATAAAATACGCTCACCAAGCTAATCTAACCCCCAGATACTATACTAAAAAAGTATTACCAAAACAGAGTAATGTATGTTATGACCTTTTGACCACGTATATGGGCGCCATTGTCGCAGTTATTATTTTAAGGCAAAAATAAATAATGCGGCAAAATAGATTTATAAAAATATAATAAGGCAATTAAAAAATACAA
>DWJQ01001984.1:0-10213 GCA_018248915.1 Hesperia meskei straton | reverse complement strand
ACCGTCAGTAGACTGACTTAAGGCCACGCCCACTGTGATGACGTCAGGACCTAGTTGAGTTACAGTGCACAGTTGCTCAGGCCGTCTCCTCTCTATATTTGCTCCATGTGCACATCTAAGAGTTTTTTTATAGATTTTTTAATGTGAATAAATTCTACCAATCCACATTTTTAACCGGAAAACACAAACATTGTAAATTGAATTATAGCTTATGAAAAGAGTCCCATAAAACATCTAAGTATTTTACAAAGTAAAAAATAATAATCAAGTAATGTCTAACCAAGGTTCAGATTATTTTAACGAAGGTCGAAGTCAAACCGTGGTTTCGTAATTAGATTTTATATCCGAAATTGTTGACATACCTCAATACTCTGTTGATTCTTTCCGCCTGTCTGTCATACAAAGACTTTCATACCCTAAAAGACGAAAGCACTTGGCATCGACGAGGAAAACAGAGTGCCCAATCAATCAATTTATTTATTTGCCGAAGCTTTTATTTACTAGACGGGATTCATGTACATGTTTTTCTTTGGGAATCGACTGGAATAAAACAAATTATATTTATGTTGTCTACAACTAAATTGCAATACTTTCATGAAAACAAATAAAAACCTCTAAGTAAACTCATTATAACAGTTTTTCTCAAACATTTTCCATGTACGGACACATTCTTAATTTCTTGACAAATATTTTAAACTAGTGGTTGCCCGCGGCGTGGCTCGCGTAAAATTACTATTGTCTGATCTTCAAATAAATTTTCATCCCTATGTATGTTTACCCACTGGACAAAATTCGTTCTTAACTGGCGTCTACTGACTATAAAATACCTCACTGACAAATTTCATTTTTATACGTCAAACGGCTTTTGATATTTCGTGAAGAGCGAGTACCTTACCTTTCGCTTTAGTATAAATTGATTAACAACATTTTCCCTTTAAAGTTTTACAGCAATTACTAAATCAATTTCCTATCTGTCATATACATTATTTAGGTATCTGCTAATTTTGAATCGAAATCCATGCTTGGAAAATCTAGAAGCCATATCTTTTGATCTGTGGATTGACCGAATAATTAATACCTTACAAGTTAAACCCTTATCGTTTCATCTTAAAACCTGATACCAAGACCCGAGATATTGTTTCAACCCAACATTTCATAACCGAGCACCCGTATAACACTGCCGAATTTAAAAGTCATATTAGTTTACAAAAAGTTCAAAACAAAATTGCCTTCCATTTTTGGTTTGTTTACATTTCGCGGTGTGTTCCAACGTTACCTTTTGTGGTGTCTGACGACAATACATAGTTTGTGTATAGTTAGTGGATTTTGGATTTCATGTATACCAGTGAAAAATGCGTGAATATTTAACATCGAAACGGGGATCGTTTTTGATAACGTATGTAGAGGAAAAGTTGATGATTGAAATAAAAATAAAGACTAAAAACGCTTTATAATGCCAATCGATTAATTTATTTACGGTGTTCATAACCGTTGAAGAGTTCTCTTGTCTGGATTCAATTTTGAGTGTAGTAATTTATCATGTTTTTCACAAAATTGCATTACCATTTAAACCGGAGCAAAATTCAACAGTTCAAGTCCACGAAGTTAAACGTAGTACTAGTAGTAACTGAGTTGATTGAGATCAGTAGATTAGACTTGAACTAACACAGATATTGAAAGTAAACTGAATTGCAGAAGCTTCCATAGCCCGGTGGCGTTTTGATCCAAAGTGATAGGCAAAATTAAGCAACAGCGGCGTGCAATCGGTAGTTAGATGGGTGACTGCTAGGGATCAAATTCTCTTGGACACTTTCATGCTTTGAAGTGCACGTAAAGCCCTCCATCCCGGTTGTTATAGCAGTCGTTAAAGTATAACAACTCGCCCATCGCAGTGCGGAGAAGTATGCTCTATGTCTCCTCAATGATGAAGAACCTGTGCTCATTTAATTTTTGTGATGGAATTCAAAAGTCCAACGTTACTTTTTCAACCAATTTCAAAAAAAGAGGATTGTCTATTCAACTTTTTATGTGCTAACCTACCTCTTAGTTTTGCTCTTAACTCAAGAGATATCTAGTGGGTAGTGTTTGAGTTATGTTACTTTTCGATTTTAAAGTCGGTTATATTTCTGTGAACATTCGGTCAAACGTCAAACCATCTGGCCATCACCATTTAGCATAATGGTAATAAAGGAAAAGCTTTATCCTATAATGAATATTTATTTTCGTGGTTAATAATCCGATACAAAAGCGATTTATGGAAATAATTTTGGAATTCATGATTAAATTCTTTGTTTTTTAAGCATAAAGTACATTAAAACAATTATTTTTAAATTTAACGTCATTTTCATTAAATAAACTATTTTAATGTTATTTGCAGGTGTGAAATTGTTTATGAAAATTAAGAAAACCAATATTTCTGAGTTTCAATGCATTTGTGGTAGCAATCGGACATTAATCATCAAGAACAAGAACTAAATATGGTGGTTAAACCAGTTAGTAGAGAGTGTAAGTTAGAATGTTAGTCGATCACTTCTTAAGCAGTGCAGTTAATGGCTACAACGGAAGCACGGGTCTCTCCTCATTATTGAGGAGGCCCAGAGCATACTCCACCACGCTGCTCCAATGCGGATTGGTGGAGGAGTTAGTGGCCTACCCACTATCGAATGTTTTCAAGCCGCCCGAAGGCCTCCGACACGACTTAACGACTGCTATCAATCGATAACAACCGGGACCGACGGCTTTACGTATCCTCCGAAGCACGGAAGCGCTCAAGAAATTTTGCCACTTGCGATCCGACTATCGATCTCGCCCGCAGTCGCTTAACTTTGTCGATCGGTATGGACCGACGCAAGCCGTTGGGCTATGAGCGCTTCATGTACGCATTTATAAATTAGCTGGATTGGGGTTCAATAGGCATATTAGGAACTCTTTCCAGACATTATCTGTAAGGTGCTGTCTCTGTCACCAAAACGTTGTGAATGTGAACTGTCTGGAATTAAGAGTCCATAATAAGACGCCTGGGCTACTTAAAGTCAAATTGCCTAAAATTCAAAACATCTATGTCAGATATAAATATAATAATTGCTTACCAGTAGCCAGAAGCTCTTCTCCATACACCTTCATACTGTCAATCTTCCCCCCAACTGGCATCACCACCTCTTCCTTTTTGCCCCAAACCTTCACTGTACCAGTGGAGAGTCCAGCCACTAGTCTTCGCTTGAGACGACCTAGCCCCACTATGTGACCAGTGCCAAAGTCAGCAGTATAGGACTTTGTGAATCCATGGATTGTGTCATACACATGGATCTACCAGAGAAAGATATGAATATATAAGTAACTTTTTACCATAAAATAACCTACCTTAAAACTGACAGGTACAGTTAACTCAAAAACTTAACATATGTCGTCCAAATTCATATGGAACTAAATGACTAGCACCAGCTTTTGAATAAAAAACATATGAGGTAATGGCCCTAAATATAATACACTATAAATAATTAAGGATAACTCATAAAACTACTCATCAGGTATTGCTTCAATTTATAATTATAAGACCAGACACCAAGTACTTTTTAAGTAAAAAATAATTATCAAAATTAATGATACACAAACAAATAGAGAGATCTGTGCCCATGCCCAGTAATGGGACAATTATGGGTTGAGATGATGCATAATATACCAATGAATATAAGGCATGTTATATACATTTGCATCACTACATAGTATAAAATAAAGTCGCTATTTTTGTCCGTCTGTTTGTCTGTATGCTTAATCTTTAAAATTACGCAACGGATTTTGATGCGGTTTTTTGTAATAGGTAGTGTGATTCAAGAGGAAGGTTTTTATGTATAATACATGCATATATTCCCACGAGAACGGGATCCACGCGGGTGAAACCGCGGGCGGTCCGCTAGTAAATTATATATTAAAGGTGCATAATCAAGAAAGATCATTTTTTCTTACTTTTGTGGACAAAACCAAAGCATAAGTCTTATACGTAAATGCTATGTTTGGCGTTCATCAAGGTTCTATGAACAAGATCGTTAGCTTAAAAGAGCCATAGCCCCCATGGGGTAGTCGCACTCATGTCGTGCTCTTTGGTTGAATACTAAATACTCATATGTTGAATTCGAAAACTCCCTTGCATTATGTACAGAAAACTCACACATCACAGTCTTTAAATTCGACAGGTAACATATAACGTTCATGGAAATAAATGTTAACCTTCATAATTTATTGATGTATTATCCATCGACAGCCGATCGAATAGTGTAACGTGAATAACAAATTAATTTTCTTCGGTTTCTGTGCACAATTGTCGCCATAGTCGTAGGTAGAAGAATGACGGATCTGCGTTTTGTCAAAGAATACAGGGCATTCATTTCAAATTTCTATAGTTTTTAGGACAACTTAAACACTACAAACCACTTGGAACAACCTACTACATTTATGACGTCCTAGGCGATTTTCATTTTGTCGATTTGACATCGGATTTTTTGTCAAAGTTATTAATATTATCGTCTATATTATTAGTACCCTCTAATGAACATTTCCACTGTTTGGACACCAGGTCAATTCACTGTGGACGCGTGAAGGTTGTCTGATCTGGAGGCGCCTGCTTGCGCTGGCAGGTTGCAGGCTCCTTTAATTAATGTCTCGCTACTACGAGATTCGCGTATCCAATATACGTGTGAGCATGACGAAAATTGTAATTTGTAGTTTGATTACTTATCTTTAGTGAAATATTGTTGCAGCGTCTTGGCATATGCTTTAATTATTGAGTTGGATTTATTCAAAGATTTTAATAGTTGTTTTGTATTATCGAATAACAAAGCTTATAAAATATATTAATATCGCACTCATAGCCAATAGGTTTCCTTGAGTCGTGAATACCACCAACAACACCCAAACAGAAAGACAAATGAATTTTCTAACATAATTTAGATCAGGAACAAAGATTTAAACTGACCAAATACAGAGTTGGTTTATTTAGTTAGGCTACCAATTCTTTATACTGGTCGCAATTATTAGTTTTAATAGTTTTTATGTTGCATTTGATGAGTTATAGGTTTTACAACCCAATATTGTCATTAATTCAATGACCAGCTTCCCCTTGCAACAAACTCGAAGGGTCCAAAGCCCGATCAAAGTGCAAAGATTTTTTTTGTTACATCATGCTGAAAATTACATCTGGCAACGATTACACAGCAAAATGACAATGACCTATAAAAATCGCGTACTATACAGAAGTGGTCCGTATTTCATACGCTGTGCTGTTGACAAATACCGGGGCGGTCTCATCGATCACGCCAATGAACGGGAACGGATAAATTGATGAAGCATTTTTCGAATTCGGGAATGCGAAATGTCGATAAACCCCCGACGTAAGCTATAACGTACTATATGTATATGAATTACCTTCAGACCTATTCAGATAATTGTATATAATTATTTTTAATGTGTATCAACTATATTAGCACCTTCATTTCAGAAAACCTTTAGCTTTAACCCACATTAGATATAATCATGTTTAAATAGTATCTAGATATTCCTTAAATTAAAACATTTTTTTATAATTATGTAAAGTGATAGAAAACCAACAATAAATACCACAAGCTTATTCCAAAGCAACAGCAAACTGCGTCCAAAACTTTTATTGCCAATAAAACGATTTTGCTACAGATGTTCTTGGTCTCTTCCTTTTGCTAATTCGTAACTTGAAAGCTCTACCTAAATATTCCAGGAAGCCATTATAGAACTACTTCATTAAAAAGTCTAATCGCAGCCATTCCTGAGCTGGTCTCCTTCCTTAAAACTAAGCATAAGGGTATCAAATTAAAGCTATGCTAGAAATCTTTATTTATGTTAACGAAGACTAACCCGCAGATGAGTATTAATAAGACTAAGAGGTAACGATGGCCAAGGTAACATTATAGTTATAGTACCGAGTTCTGAAAATTGCAGACAGGGCTGCCCGAAGCTGCGTGGGCGCCCGCATGCAAAATTATTTTGCACCCCTCGTCGTTAATACAATACACATTACTTTTATACCGGGAACGCCTTACAGGCCCGCTTAAAGCGACCCTGATTGTAATCAAATATTAACCGGATACTTTATGAAAAAAGAAAACTTGAAAAATGAAAATAAGATGCAGACCTTAAAACGCTATCTCATGAAGAAGTAATAAAACAACTCGACGGCGCAAACTTCTTCATATCCGCAAAGTGAACGGAAAGTGCATTATAACTTGCACCTGCGAAGCTTTAACTCCGAGACTTTCGAATCCTCCAACTGTGGATAAACATTCGCAAAACGTATCAAATCTGGCAGAGTTCTTTGCTTTTGTTGCCACAAAAGTGACGTGATTTGTTTTTATATTCGTTTCCTTACACGTATTTTTCTGAATAGTACCGCGAACACATTATTTTTGTTACTAAACCACTACGACAAAAGTCTTAGCAACTCCCGAATATAATTCTTGTGTAACTTTTTAACAGTTGTATGTCTTCGTCCTTGAGTCTTAACAGTAAACCTGACCCTTTAATATTTTTTTTTACATTTTGCGTGACTTTTACAGTCACATAAAAATTTCTATAGGAGGTGCACACTCTGACGGGCATATTTTGATCATGTGTGAAATCTCTTCCTTAATCAATTATTCACGGTAACTCAATCAGCGGCCCAGTTAATAATTGTCAGAAGCCCAAACATCATCAGTAAGTAAGGTAACAAATTACTTAAAGTTTACTGAAACCTTCTGAAATCTATTACTTTACTTTTATAAAGGGCTCTCTGATCATGGTGCACCCTACTGAACAGCCATTAGTTAGTTCCCTTCTCTGTAAAATCGACCGTAATTTAGTTGCAGTATTGAAGACTCATAAATAATGTGAGACCTCAGTCCTTTTACTCGACAAATAATCGCTTTTAGCACCTTTTACCACCTTATTAATAAAGGTACTGGTCAAGTTATCAAGTGTCCAAGTTTTAAATTATTTTGTCATGTTATTGTCTAAAACCAAAGATAAAGACAATTTTTTTACAACTTTGAGTAACTTTACACTAAGTTTATTACTGAGTGAGTCATCAATGTCTGAGTGTTCCTGATATGCCTAAGCGACTATACCTAGGATATAGTTTGTCTATTCTTCTGTGTAATTCGTACGAAGATGACTTCCACTAACCTCCGCCAATTTTGGTGCTGGACCATGTTCAACAGATTAAACATCCTCAAACAGTGTTACCTAATAGTCCAAAAATTTTTGCACGCATATCATAAAGTGTAGCAAACGTATAACAAAGTAGCAGAACTGTTTATTTTTGCCCCAAAGTGTTTTTGACCCGTTTTACTGAATTTCCCCAAACATATTATTTCTCGTTTCTATACCTAACGCAGTCTTTTGTTGTTGGCAAATCGTCCCACGTTCTTGGCTATGACCGCATACAAAGTGGACTTACCGATATACCAAAGTAATTGATCTTTATTTTATTGAGAATCGATTAATCACTTGTTAGTTACTTCATTAGACAAGAGTTGGCAAGCGAAATACTCTTAGCTAAAGTCAACAATATATCTTTTTTACTGTCATTGTACGTGCTTTAGCATAAAATGAGTTTTGAATTATATCTTGTTGCCTTTATTATGGAAATGGTATCAGAATTTTAACTGATTTTAATAATTTTCTGAATTTGTACGCACACGAATTTGACTCTGAAAAATGACTCAGACAAAAACCCAAAATATAAACAAAGACTTTTAACAAGTCATCACTACATAGTATAAAACAAAGTCGCTATTTTTGTCCGTCTGTTTGTCTGTATGCTTAAATCTTTAAAATTACGCAACGGATTTTGATGCGGTTTTTTGTAATAGGTAGAGTGATTCAAGAGGAAGGTTTTTATGTATAATACATGCATATATTCCCACGAGAACAGGATCCACGCGGGTAAAACCGCGGGCGGGCCGCTAGTATTATTATATATAGCTGACCCAGATATTTTGTATCATCTTATAAATATTTCCCATGCTACACCTAACAACACTTTTATCAATAATTCAACAGGAAAAAGGAGTTAGGTATTCGTCCTCCAGTACAAAACTATTCAAAACCAACCAAATGATTTCGATGATGATTGAAAAGTTAGTTTTTACATGTAAAACGTTCATTAGCTTAGATGAGACAATGAATCATATTTTTCATATAAGTAATAATTTACCATACCTTCTTGAAAATCTATACTTTAAACAATTTTAAAACCATATAAGTTTTAACTTTTATTACGGAGCAGATTTTTTTAGTAAAATGTGCAAATACTCGGATGTCCCGAGCGGGACATTAAAAAGTGACTAGAAAGAAGCAATATCCTAGCAATACTCCTAATTTCTTATACGATATGTACCTAATACATTTATATATTGCGAGGCGCCTGTCCGACTACGAGATAAATCACTTATAGAACAATTTATTGGTGAGGGAACAGATTCAATTACAATGTTGAGTTTAATAGAGGTTTAAATGGTATTAACTGTGACTTCGACCGAATCTATTGTAACAGTACGCATTTTCTCACATAATACTATTGTTTTGTCTTCTATCATTCCTTTTTTGGGATCTAGTGGACTTCATGAATCTTCGAGTCTAAGCCCTCCTTTGCTCATGGGGTTTAGGTACTCCTAAACAACAAACAAGGTTACGATTCTGAGTCTTTCTATCAGAAGTCTTGGGCTTGTCAAAAACCATCCCGTTAAAATCCAAGATACTTTAATCTAGTCCAAGTTCATACGTTCAAGCAAACTGACCAACTAACCTTCCTAATGACAGCTGCTGTTATCAGACATAACCGTCCAAGTCCCGATTTGAGTCTTGTTCTCTGTCGGTTACAGTTGAGTTGCCACAGACGGCAGCGGGACAGATACTCGATATTTTGCTATATTAAATCTGAAACGAAGTATTATAGACCGTCCAAAGAATCATTGAGAAACTCGTAAGATGCACACTTTTGCAAGAAAGAAATATAAGAAGTCATGCCTGTTGATGTATTGGCCATTTGTCTGGCCACAAATGAGTATGTGTAATCTAATCATAAAGCCAATAGCACAAATCAATAGATCAAAGTAAAGTTGCCCTCTTGTTTTGCAATGATTAATACCCAGTAGCGAAATTTATTAGCTATCGGCACGATATATTGCCTACACTCAATTGATTAATTCGCTTCCTTCCCGATTTCTTGGCCAATGGAAGTACGAAGTGTCCGGTCTTTGGATTTTTTTTAGGTTGAGGTAAAAGATTTATTTGTTTCTCAAAACTGCTTAATTAAATAATATTTTTTACAATTTAAACTTGAGTACTTAGACTAGATCTGCCATCGTCTTCTTCCACTGGATAACTTGCTGGAAAAGGTGTTAAGCCTTCTTAATGACAAGGACCGACGAGACCTATCCCAATGGGGGGTTATTGATAGTGTGGAGCAACTTAGACAACGTCAATGGCTATGTAGCTGGTCCAGTCTCGATTGGCCGACTTAATCCACCTATAAGCTTATTATGGAGAACTCACAGATGTACAAGTTTCGTCATGAGGTTTTTCACTGCAAGCAACCAAGTAATAATTTACATTCAAACATAATAAAGTATTTTTCGTATTGCTGCATCGGTTTAACATCCGTAACTACAAACTTGTAGCACGAATAAGGCCATTCTAGCTTTAGAGACAAATTTTTTGATGATATTACGACAATACATCCTGCCTCGTCCACAGAATCTTCGACGAAACGTAATACGAGCACAATAAATTCGAGCCTCTATCGTGTCTTCGGAAGTAGGAAATGACTCGACCCGAATGACGGAAACAGTTCAGCTTATTTGTGCCCGACCCGGATACCTACTCTTTAGAGATTTCCGCAGCCAACTACACTCGTTACTTCCTAACAATTCTATATTTTTAGTTAAATTTGTTGTCGGACTATAAAGCATTGGGTGAGTCCGTTAACAATTACATTGGTATTGGAGATGGTAGAGCCTATAGAGTTAAACGTACGTTATTCAGCTGAGATAGGATGGAGGGCAATTGTCTCTCCTTCCCCGTCCTATTTGCATACACCAATTTTTTTTTCTATTATCAGAGGTTATGTTTTTGTTTTTGAAGTGAAAACTTCTTTAGGCGCGTTGAGCGTTTTGGTAGAGGGTAAAATCCTCGGTACGCGTCACCGACA
>DWJQ01001983.1:0-10218 GCA_018248915.1 Hesperia meskei straton | reverse complement strand
GAGCTTTTCTGACTCTGCATTAAATATAAATTACAAGAAAATAATATATGTTATTTTTACGCAAAAACCGTTAATTTTATCACAAAGACGAAGCAAAACGGTATCCCATTATACCCCGATCATCTTGCCCTGATCCACATGTAGGCAAACAAGATGAAACGATTCTAACTGAAAACGTTACCAGCGAAAAAATCTAGTCTCAATTTAATGTTTTGAACAACTACAATAAGCTTAGGATTAAAACACTTCATTAAGTCAAGTCCATACATGTCGACACATCAGGTTTTGAACTAGGTATCGCATAAAAAACTTGCAATTTCACTTTTTTCTTTCAGTCATATCAGTACCTACTATAGAAATAGATATCTAACTTTTACACCTTAATTCAATAAAGACAACCTAAAGATTGTTCTTCAGTTCTATTCGAGCTAACGAAAGTGGCTTGGTAGCCGTCAGCATCTTTCTTTAACACGAGTCATGGTGGTAGCCCGTCATTACTAAACAAATATATTCGTGCGCGTTCCATTACACCTGAGAGCTTCGGGTAGTCGCCGCATGACTTGTAAGATTGCGCCGGGTTGGGCCTGTATGCCTACGCAAAGCAAGTTTAGTCCGCCGTGGTTAGGGGCCGTATAAAGTCTGTATAATACCAGGTATTTTGTCTGATTTAATTCACATTTCTGTCTTGCAAGACCTGCGCATTTTTTATGTTCACAATACGTACCTAAATACGTTTGACATACTTATGTACCTACATGCTAATACCTACCTACTGCCCATGTTGTGATGTGCGTATGATGTGTAAAGGATTGGGTACCTACTTTTAAATAAGATGTTGATTTCTGTTAAGCAGAGATAGACAAAATTTAATTATGGTTACAGTAGGTTACAATTATCTTATAAAATTATATGCAAGGAATTTCCCGTAATCGCCTTTCGAGAGTTTATTAAGAAAGGTTACGAAAAGTTTATTAGAACGGTACCTACTGACGAAGTTATTTTCGTAATTTGCATAATCATGGTTACAATTTGAGCCAAATCAACGTATAAAATTGTATGTTATCTACAATCATGATAATATTTTGAACAATTAACAGATAAAATTATATTTAACAATCATGATCACATTTTGGGCAAAATTAACAGATAAAATCGTAATGTACAATCATTATTACATTTTGGGCAAAACTAACAGATAAAATTGTACTTAGGTAATATACAATCATAATGACATTCTGGGTAAATTAACTGTTAAAATAATTGTAATCCACAATGACGATTATATTTTGGGACAAATTGACAAATAAAATTGTAATGTACAATCATTACATCATGTTGAGCAATTTTAACAGATAAAACAGTAATCTAGAATCATGATTACATTTTTTCCATACATAGGTATCTATCTAATGCAGGTAAAGCACGTAAAATGCATCAAATCGAAACTTCCTTAACAAATTTTATTGAACTTAACACCACTTCATAATAATAGTAGGTACCGAAGACTACTTTCCAAATAATTACAGATGAACAAAAACTAAATGATATTGTCCAAGTAGGCTTTGTTCTAAGGAGAACTAATTGTGTGTCGGACGTGCATCAATCACTCGGTCGACGCTACAACGAAAACACTGTTAGTTTTGCCGCCGAATTATTAATTACATTCTCACAAAAAACTCACACACGCCGCCGAAACGCATAAATTTCTTCCTTTTTGACCGCACAAAGGAACCGAGCGCCCTACGATATAGGAATATAACACTAAACAGATTAGCCGCGCCGGACACGGTCGTCGCGGCATAATTTTTGGCGCCAGTAGTCCTACCTCTAGATTAAACTAATATGAAAAGGAAATTGAGTAGAAAATGGATGAAGGTTCTATGTGTCATTAAGGATTGGTTACGGCGCTTGAAAGTGCCGCCTCGGTCGATATTTATTTGACTACACTTAATTTAATTAACATTTCGGTAGTTTTTACGATCTGTTAATAATGTACGGAACAAAGTTTAATGGGCATTTATAGATAATAACAATAACACTCACCCAAATATTGCTTTATAAACAGACCGCTACGGGAGTTGTTTTCTAGTTTATTGTTCTTTTATTTTTTGAGCATCGCATCGGAGTAATTTATACGCAATATAAAATCTCTAGTATACATAGGTTCAAACAAACCTCGAATGGTTAATCATAAAAAGAAGTGAATAAAGATAGGTTTTATGTCAATTTAATAATTGAGTAGAGAAAACAAATTCAAATGAAGACCATATATCTAACTTACCTATTCATGTAACATATCATTTCATATTCAAAAGGAACTTTCCATGAAATCATTATTACTGTAAGCCGCAAAGAAACGACTCAGAGATTCCAGAAAATAGTTCATATAAGTTGACCCGCACGATTGGAGGGTCCACTCGACCCTCCCGGGTGGGCGCCATGAATAATAATGGGGGCTAGGGCTCCGGGGACGCAGCCTCCATCCGAATATCGCTTATGGTGCGTACTAAATCGACAATACCCCCGGGTACTCCGCCTAATAGACCGTTTTATAAACTCACCTATTTCGACCGCGATTTGTTCTACGATTCAACTAAATGAACCGTAGCGTTCTCCGCTAACTCAATAACGGTTTATTTGTGTTGCTAAACAAGGTTAGTGATGTTGTTATTACTGTAAATATGTAGGAAATATTGCTACTGAAACATTTGTTTATACTAACATATTAATTTCAGTGTTAAACTGCCTCTATTCTATTCGATTGTGATAAACAGCTGATGATGCATGGCATCTACGTATGGCTAGATATAGCCTGCATATCGCTACAAGATATCGTTAAATATACTACGAAGTCCTCTAAGCATAAGAGCAAAATTTTCCTAAATATGCTGTAGATAGAGACGTGTACCTACCGGTTAGATTTCAATCTACTACTGTGTAGATGTGTTAGTAAAAGAATGGTAAGTATGGTGAAACCAATAGCAAAAGGAGAATAGTCGGACGCGATCTCAATATACGTCTTAATATAAATCTACCGTACTCAAATCACATGTTTATTAAATAGTCTGTAGGTTACACATAATCCAAAAATTATATACAGTGTTGCAGTTAAGACTGCGCGGTATAAGTACCGCGGTGGTAAGTAGGTATCGAGTATCTATGGGCAGGTTGCGGCTGAACTCACATTCATGAGCAGGTCCGGTGAGGAGGAGCCCTTGCCGCTCATGGCTGGCAGTGGAGGCGCATGTCACTCACTCACAGCACTCGCGGCGGCGCAGGCGGCGCGGGCGGTCTGCGTGCGCCGAGCGACCGCGACTGCCGCGCGCCGGCCCCCACCGCACTAACCCCCACCGCTACCGGCTGCCTCATTTCTCACTATAATTTGCGTGTTGCTCGTTTTTTACCATTATTACTCCCTCGTTTTGTTTTACGTATTATCGAATGCATCCCGCTCACACCGGCCGCCATGCGCGCCGTGCGCCGCCCAGATAATAGCCGCGTGCAATTACGTGCGCCGAGCGCTCTAAGCTCTAGTGAGGTAGCTAGCGACATCTGTTGTCGAGAAGCTAAACTATTTTTAACTAAATCTGCTGACTAAATGTTAAATCCATGATTTTTATAACTTTAAAAGTATATACCATCCTTTGATGTTTTAAATATCTAGATGGAACATCGAATCCGCGTAAACGTGTCGAAAAATTATGGCTAACTGTTAGCCACAATTTTTATATCATTACGCACAGATTACGCACACATAGAAAATAAATGAACGTGAAAAACACCATGCTTGATTATGTTGCCTTTTTTTTTTGTTTTCATTGTAGGGCGACGCTCAATCTAGATATTTAAAACATCATTGACACCATCTTTATGAGTTAAATGATGGGAGGCAATTTAACATTTTTCGTTCGTCAAAGTTCATTTTAACAGAAAAAAAAACAAAATTTATAAATAAAATTGTCACTTCAACGAGAAAAAATAATTATTATTTCTGCTGATACTGCTGGATTTAAGATTCGATGAATTTACCTCACTAATGAAGTTTAAGTTAATAAATAAAGTAGTAAAAATGAAACAGCAAATACTTACGGAAAATAATATTATACAAAATTCTACGGACATAGGTTTCTTCCAAGCCCGAGCAATAGGTAATAAAATTAACCACGTAACGATGATTAACTACAACTATGATTAACAACGTACATCAACAAACGTAGTAGGAAGCTAAAGTAATAAAATCGTAATAATCTTTAATATATTGTCTACTTCTCATTATTTTTTATTTAATTACCAGTAAAAATTGATTACTTTCATAAATATTTTCTCAATAACTATAATTATGGTGCTAAAATTATGTTTGCTTCGATTTATGGTAAAGTTAATTATAATGAGCGAGCTACGGAATCCGTAGCACTCCGTAGCAAGTGCGTAGAGCGGCGTAGCATCAGACAAGTAATTTGTAATAATGAGCACACCCAATAAGTGGAGTTTAATTACTTAAACATAAAATATGTGTATTTATGCTCATTTTTTATTAATATATATTAGGGTTAAGGCTCAATACAATACTGGTTGTAAAGTATCACTAATAAGAATAGAACAAAGTTTAACATAAAATAGGTCAGAATATTAGTATGTATTTATATTCTCTGAAATGTTTTGATTTGTCCAATGATGATATATGCAGATTTTTAAAGTATAAAAAAGTTTGTTCATTTATAACATCATTTATTGCAAATAAAAAACGAAAACTCCGTTTAAGTGCTTTATTTTCATGAACCATCTTGATCCAAATTCATTTGACTTACACGTACCCTAACTTATACGCTAAATAGTCTACATATGGTAACTTAAATGATAAAATGCAGGCACAGTTTCGACTTATAACAAAGCAACATAGACAAAATCACCATTTAACATTCGCCCTTCAACTTTAAACATTTCACTGATTGATCAACGTAACAACTTCAAATTATTGTCCAATCGCGACCGGCGGTTGAAAATTGTAATGTCCCTGAAACACTGCATAGTTATCCTTGGTAGCGCACTGATAGGTACTGATTGGAGCGGGGTATTGCTGGTAGAATCGGTGGTCTCTCACTTGGGTCCTCGCGTACAATGCATCCTGGTGTTCAGAGCCCCAGCCCCCATACATCACGCCGCTGGCGTACATTGTACCACTGTTGTAACCATTATGAGTATTAGGCATCACTTGCGGAGCGACAGAAGCATAGTTGACCGGTGTATGCTTTGGAATACTTGATGCTACCGTTCCCATATGAGAACTTCCGATCGATGTAGAAGGAGCCGACACATTCTGGACTGATGTTGGTACATTATCAACTTTCTCTTGCACGGGTTTAGTTGTTGCCACTTTATCATCTTCTTTTGCCTTCTTAGACTTTCTAGAAACGTTGGCATGAGTCTTCACATGTTTCGCTAGGTGATCAGAACGCATGAATCTCTTGTTGCAGAGTTGGCACGCGAAGCGCTTCTCTCCCGTGTGGGTCCGGAGATGTCGTTGCAGCTCGTCGGACCGCGTGAACCGCTTGCCGCAGAACAGCCAGTTACACACGAAGGGCCGCTCGCCGGTGTGCCAGCGTAAATGAGCTTTCAGATGCGAGGTTTTACCGTACACTTTGCCGCAACCGGGAACATGGCAGATATGTTCTCTTTTGGCACCGTCCTTTCCGTAGTTGGGGCCGAAGCCGGCGGCTTCTGTGAGGCAGTTGGGGCAGCGGCATTTGGCACAACGTCGCTGGAGCTCCCGAGCGTCCTCTGTAGCCGCAGCAGGGGGCGGCCAGTACGCTGGGTACTGTGGGTACGAGGATAACTCCCGCCAGCTCGCACCACACCAAACGCCTGACGAGGCGCTGCTGCATGAGGAGAGGTCAGAAGCGGGTGACAGAGCGTCTCCGCGTCCATATCCACAACCGTAGCCACCCATCACATTCATCACCTGTAACAAAATTATATTATTTATTAATCACGAGTTGCCAATGAATTCTTAAAAATAATTTCACAGGAGAAAGTCTTAACCAATGTTGTCTATTAATGAACACATCAATTTAATTAATGTTATAATATATATTGTAAAGAAGGGGTGTTGGTTACTATTTGAATAATGAAACAACTTAACACAGTTTTTAATCAATTAAATCACTTCGACTCGCCAAAAATTTGTAAGTATAAGTTACGGGCAATAATTATATTTATTTTACAGTAAGCACAATGAAAGCTACAATTAAGTAGCGGAGCCGTGGGCGGGCGTACGGACCTGTTGCGCGGGCGGATCCATGTATTGCATTTCCGGTGACGGTGGTGACACGAGAGCGACGAGATACAACCTACAACCGGATAATTACAGGGCGGCGCACCGCTCGCGCCGAGACGTTTTTAATAACTGGCTTGGAATAGACGTAACGAGCGGTTGTCACCTCCCCCCTCCCCCTGCCCCGGCCGGCGGCGCGCGCGCAGCCCCGCACAGCCTCCGCCACTCCCCACCCCGCCCGTGACTTATGAGAGTTATGAGCTTACACTTACATGAGACAGGATGGGAAACAGCGCGCCGCTCAAAGGTCATGTTTACATTGCCCGCCTGACTTGTAAGGGATGACAACGTTTACAGATTGTACAGATTTCAGTTGTAATCTCTTGTAGTGGGTATCTGAGTAGTATTGTTAATTTTAAATTAAGTTCATGACCCTATTGCTAGGTCCCTAGTAAAGTTGAGCTCCCTGTTTGGTTTGTTGTAAGATTTGGATTGCCATTGTTGTACGGCATAATGAATTTAAGCGCAGAATTACAAATGCGAATGATACCTAATATGCGTAGTAATACCTACATGATACTTAAATTTAATTGCTTTCTCTACACAATACTTGTTATCATTTTTCCTTCTGCTACTCTATTCGACATTTATTGACTTGATACAACCTACTAGATACAACACACTACCTGTACCAATAAAATATTCTCAGGGTGAAAATAGTCCTACCATTATTGACTCTACATATTACGTAGAGACAAGTAGAGTTTAATTATTTTGTTGACTCTACAAGTACCTAGAGTTTAATTCTTTGGTAAGTAAGCAATTCATGCTATTAACGTTTCAATACGCAATACGTTTACATATTTTTGAATAAAATAATCACATTTTACGTTTTCCACTCTTAATTACGGATCCGGAGATAGCATCTAGCGGCGACTCCATAAGCATACGAAATAGTTATTATTTTCCGTTCCGAACTCCCAGGCGCTTAATGTTTTTAATTTTTTCTCTATTTCGGTCGGCAGTTCGCTGCAGACGCATGATTTATGCATATTCGAGCGGGACCAAACCTTTAATTACACGTTGTTAAAATATGGCAGTTTGTTAAATCGTTTGCCTTGCTTTTGTTTCAACCGCGCTCTCTAAGGGAACTACATTTTCTTTTCTTCCGACCCGACGATCATCTTAACTTTTTATTCCTTTAACCGCTTTAGTCTGTGATCCTGAGATCCTGACATACATCTTCAGTTAATGTTCTTATATTATCATCTAGGTTCAAATACTTAGCTGTATTTGAACCGTTTAATATATGTATGTATCATGAATTTTCCATGAAAATACTCTTACAAAAATTTCGTGTAAAAAGAGCTGAAATCTGATAATCAGACCTAATTTGATACTTTAATTAATAATTGATTCTCTTTGAGAAGTACGTAGTTAAAGCGCAGCAAGCGATGAAAACTATTATTCTTTATAGATACCTATTATTATGTTGAATTAGGTAGGTACTCCATTTAGAAGTTTTGCGGGAAGTTTCTCCTTTTGTCTTTCCCCTAGTCGAGTAATCAATGCAATTTAAGAGTAAGCAAAGCGGCAATTTTAAATTACTTGAATTTCTACAACTCTAAGTAGGTAGATTATGTAAATATTTAAAATAGGCATACTTTCCTGACTTTTTGCAGAATTTCAGGATACTGAACGTTTGTTGGTTTTATACCTAATGCTAATGCGTGGATTTGTAAATTGGGTCTATATTAAATTAAACCCTTTTATGCCATTGTAATTAAATTTGAGGCTTTAATCTGCAAATACAAAGATTCAATTTCATTTAACGAAATTCCCTACTTATTAAACTCTACAAAACTATCTCCTCAATCGTCATACACAAGAATAACGTTTTTCATTTTACTGCAAGTGTTAGAAGTCACTATCGTTTCTTTTAAATTTTTTCATATCACTTGCTATCCTAAGTAGTAACAACCTGTTGACATATTTATGACTGTATAGAACAATAGGGTGGGTACAGACGAGAGCTACTGCTTTTCGGTCGCAATGCACAATGGTTTCATGCAGAGCACAATACTGGGTACTAATGCGCTATGATCGGTCTCCACGCCATAAATCTTTGCTACTGTCTTTGAACCTGTCCTGAGAAGTAAAAAAATGAATTCAATGCATCTAAGAGATAAATGTCTTCTCAGTTTTGTCATTGTTTATCATCGCTTTCAATAATTAGCAATTCAAGGTATTAGAGGAATGGACAATAACCTGAAACACGTAGAGTTTAAAAAGTTTATAAAGGTAAGTTTATAGATATATCGTCACTAACTGAAAACTATTGATGTTAGGTATGATACATACATGTAGATACATTGATTTCTATTTAAATTATTTAAACATAACTTCTTTCTCTTACAAGTTTCTATTTCCTTTATTTTTTATATGGTCGAACCATTATCTGCCCTAAGTTTATAATTAATTAAACAACGTTATAGGCTTATCGGTTTCAAAGAAGAAGCGGCTATAAATCTTTATGATACTTAATCATAATTTATATTTAAAAATTCGATTGATGCTTATGAAATTTTCGCGTACAATTAGCTAAAGCCAAGCGATTTCCGTTCCATTCAGATATTTTACACTAATTGCAGGTTTCATGTGTCGTGGGCGGGTAATTGGTTCGATCGCACGTTGTTCTTACTTCCTGTTCTTTGGCCGGTGAATGAAGCTGGAGTGAAACGAATACAAAATACCGACATGGTGGTGTCGGGTTGCAACCATTGTAGCAGTCGGTGGCACCCACGCTTCTACTTTCGAAGTCGTTAAGAGGATTTTCGATCAGATATTCGTTGGGAATTAAACGGATGCTGTACCTATTTAAATGTGAAAGACAAATAAATTGTGTTACAGTTCAATATTGTTAATATTTGATATATTTCTAAATGTCTACATATTTAGGTATGAATTATTTTCATCATCACTGGGACAGTTAGATACCTCGCTTACCATCACACTTTAATTTGTAAAAATAAATTAAAGTTTCAAAAATTCTTAGGGCGTAGCTAGGTTTTAAAACTAACTTAAACTGAGTACCTAAGAACTTAATGACTTAGAACCTTTCTTAATACCCTTACTCTACCCTTCATTTTCACCTATAATACTTACTTACTTACTTAAAGTTGTTTAAGTTTAACTACTAAACTCGATTTGATTCGAGTAAACAGCAGATGATTTTGGTTGCACTATGCACATTGTAAAAATAATAGCAGTATCGTAGAAAAATCAATAGGTATAGGTACTATCATACGATTGCTTTTTGCAAAAAAGTCTAGGTAGGTAGGTATATACCTAAATTATATCGTGAAACACTTTATGACGATATCCTCTTACATAATTCGTGTTGGTTATTATTTGAGGGTAAATTATTATAAGTAGGTATCATATATTTTACTCCGCTAAAAGTTTGATACCAGTGAATTCGTACCGATTCTATTGCGATAATAAGTTTTATGCCACTATTGTATTCAGGCGGATACAAATGTTATCTGATCGGAACTGAGAGTTTCGCATCGCCGAGACATAAAGGAGTGAAGATGGGCATTATTGTCAATGTGTAACCAGATCCAAAAATGTACCTGTTTGGCACAATGTAACTCGCAGGTTCACTAGAGATGTTCCCTTGTCAGCCCCATAAAAGGTTCACAGCTCTTATTGTGATTTTATAAAAAAATATATCAGCGTTGTCCTTTTCAAAAATCTTTACATTTTTATTGCGTATAAGTAACACTCTAGACACCTTTACGAATTCTCTTGCAGCTAAATTCGTTAGTTATTAAATAACTTCATTCATTTTTTAAATAAACAATTTCTAGGAAATTTATTTCAATCAATAAAATGAAAGTTATGACACTTAATACATTGCATTTATAGGTACTACTGTGACTGTG
>DWJQ01001982.1:0-10219 GCA_018248915.1 Hesperia meskei straton | reverse complement strand
GCCGTCGGTTCCGGTTGATATTGATAGATAGCAGTCGTTAAGCCGTGTCGGAGGCCTTCGGGCGGCTTGAAAACTTTTGACACTGGGTTGCCCACAAATCCCCTCCACCAATCTGCATTGGAGCAGCGTGGTGGAGTATTCTCTAGGCCTCCTGGAGAGACCCGTGCTCAGTAGTGGGCCAGCCGTAGCCATATCTTCCGAGTATAGGCATTGATCGGTTACGGATTTATTACCTATTACCAACTTATGTATAGATAGCAAACCATGCATCATGGTTACCTATTATCATTTGTTTAAAAAGGGAACAGTCGTAATCCAGTATGATAAGGGTAACGTAATTGTTGTACATGACAGATTTATTCAAATGATGAATCTTCCGCCCAAACAAAACCTCTAACAAAGTGAATAAACTTTTCTTTTTGAAAGTGACCCTAACTGCCAAATTAGGGGTCTCGGCCTACATTTTCCGCCGAGTAAATCATTTGTGGCAGACAAATGTTTCCACGGCGTGTACGTCTTATTTGGTTGGTTGATTGCGTCCTGCAACATAGGGAAGCTTTCCAATTCCAGATTGTAGGAAACGTTTACTTTTATTAGAAACGACCTTTTATTTTGCTCAAACTCAAGCTCAAGCTCAAGCTCAAACCATTTATATCCTACTAATATTATAAATGCGAAAGTTTCTAAGGATGTGAGTGTGTGTGTGGGTTTGTTACTCTTTCACGCAAAAACTACTGAATGGATTTTCATGAAACTTTCCAGTATTATAGCTTAGACATCGCATAAACATAATTTGTTAAAATTTATTGTTTAAAGGGACTGGTTCCCCGAAGCGAAGTGAGGTTTTACTAGTCATAAATACACCAATGAACGTAATTTTTTGCATCAAACACCGTTTGGTACATTATCACAATAAGTATTGTTTGTAAAAACTCACAATATTCTTGGATTGGCTTGTGTAAGTTAAATCTACTTCTAGTTGTAAAGTAAAACTCATATTCTATGGTGCTGCAATTTTACATTGCTTAAGATTCGAGAATGAATTTTCATGAAAAGCATGAGCTAATAACGTTCTAGAAGTATCGTAGTAGAATATATATTCTGTATGTCACAACGGAACTGTACACTGATTTAATTTGCAGGCATGTTTAATACGTACTTAGGTATGTGTTCAATCACGATAGCTCATACAACTCCATTGGAATCTGCTGCCATGTCCATACGAGAATGTATGACAAAAGTAAAAGCACTAAGCTTCATATGACAAATATGTTTAAATGGTTAACTTATATTAGTTTCTAACCCACTGCGGTAATTCACAATTCCACATTCCTCACAGTCTTGCTACACAATAATATGCGCAAGTCGGAGTAAAGACATAATTGTACAACGAAATTAATGAGGTTCCCAACTATGTACATAGTTCCTTTGAGGAAATTCTTAAGTTATAAAGGCTCATCGACTCGTGTCATAATGAAAGAAAGCTGTAAGTGACGAAGTATGTAATGATCTATTTAGGTAATTTATTAATATGTTATGGAGATAAATACTCGGATGTCAAAGGAAAAGGTTACTCTCTCATCACAAAATATCGAAAACTTTTACGTACTTACTTGACGTTTAAGTCGAAACGTGATTGGAATTTAGTTTATAGTTACTAGACATCCACTAACCACGGGTTTTGTCACAGATCACAGATATAGTGGTAGACTTGGGAAACACTGAAAATTTGGTATTTAAAATTATGTTTAGAAAAAATAATAAACCCGTTTTAATGAAACAGCTAGTAAGGTTTGGCTATAAAGTCCAAAAAGCTACAAACTTAGATACGACCTTCTTATGGTTACGAGACTCACAAATTTTTACACCTAAACCTGTGGCCGTCAAACTGCGGTATCTGTACGGTTTATGGCCGATATTTTCGAAACCATGGAGGTTTGAAAGGTTTGCAAAACGATATTACAAAGGGCGCTCATAATCATGCTAACTATGTAAGTATAAAGCAAAGATTTAGCTTATACTGACGGGTAAAAAGTGCTTTTGTACGGCTCTTGGCTAGAAGGGCACATGCCCTTGCGGTTCTTGGCCAGAAAGTGTGACGACCGCTGGCCTAAACCATTCTGATTGTCATATAATTTTTTCTCGTCTAACACTGATGCTTAGGTTTTTGAGAAAATTATTAAAAAATAAACAGACAAAATAATTAGTTTTTACGTCACGGTCCTTGTTTTAAAGGGTCAAGCTGTAAGTTTCAGCAAATTATGAAATTTTTATTCCAATATTTATTTTACACGATTCAAAGCTTCAACATTCAGGAAGTTCCACCATGAGTAAATACTTTATCTTAGAAGCGGCAAACCTTCCAAGAAGTGTAAGTTTTAGTGTGAAATGAAATTTTTGGATAATAATGTGGCATTCCATCTACGTCATACGGTCATACCATATAATATATAAGCCATATAGTATATAAGCCGAGTAATATCATAGTTCACGATCGTTTACAATGTATTGTGTTTACTAAGAGGCTTGTCGACATAAACTTGACGATATTGCTAGTCGAGGGTAAGCCCACACTAATCTCCGCATTCTCGATAAGAATGATAGTTCACGATGCCTATTCCTTCTAATTAAACTACTGATCGAACCCTCGAAGGTCTATTTGATGTAAATAAGAGAATCGACCTTTACGTGGACAAAGAGTAGCAAACAAAATAACTGGACTTATCCATTGTAGTCCTCATTTGAGTCTTGTTCTAGTTGTCTTGGGCGGCAGCGGACGGATGATGCTGCATGTTCGTTTGCTAATATTCCGTATAAAAAAATGTTCGTGTAAAATTATTCTTGTTAGCACTAGTTAATCCATGAGGCATTATGTACAGGCAACTGTTTCAAGAGTCCTGGGTTCGATTCCGTTCGCGCTGGACGACGTTTGTGTTCTTCTCTGCTCTTGTGTTTAGTCTATGGCAGAGAGAATCTTAATGTGCGGCTATGAGCGTGTAGCGTTATTTGTATTTACTTAATTTAAAAATCTTACACCAACAAATTCTCTATCATAGCTTCACAAACTCATACATAGGTATGTGCACCTTATTTTTTATGCCCGTCATCCCCTTAAAACCCCCTGAACACAACAAAATACCGTTATTCACTTTGAAAAACACTGGTCCTCAAGATCGTCAAGTTATTAATCTGTTTTTTATCAAGTTACAGCGCATTCTTTGCGAGATAACTGGCAGCTATGGGCTGAGGCGTTATTAAGTTTCACTAATTAATTTTTATTGCATCTCCTCTGAAGTCTGCAGCTACAATAACGGCTAATTGCAATCTAAAGGAGCCCGGAAGATTATCTTGATGCTGCTATTGTTTTAAAATGGTTATAATCTAGATAAAATGTTGGCATATAAAATTATTGGCTGGTGTCGGCAACTCCGTTTTAACTTATTATTTTTCCCCGTGAACGGACGGTCTTTCAAAACTCATAACAAGGTTTTATTTAGATAAATTCAGTTAATGTACCTGGATAACAATGTTAGAAGGTATAAAGAATAAACTTTGTACAAAGGCACGAAGTATAAAGTTGTAAAGGTATAAACAATAAACATTGTACGTATAAAGTCAGTTTAGTTAGGAAGAGTATGTTTCATACCTCTAGGTCCACTGATTCAGATGGACATTTTGTATCAGTTATCTGGTCCACCATTAGTGTTTTGTAACATACTTTTTCAAAATTCAATAGATTTTGCGTGATGCACAGATAAACATTCAGACAGACAAAAAATCTAAAAATCATTTTTTGGGTTTTGTTGGCCCCATGAAGATCCTTCATATATTTTTAACAGCCATAAACCAGTTAAATTTTTCTTACATTTACAGATAAAATCATAGTGACGTGCATTGCATGAATTAACTTAATAGAGCTTGGCTTTTACTCTCGTCAGCCAATAATAAGCCTATTAAAAATAAACAAAGTTATGTAAAGAACAAAACTACCTCCACAAAAATGTTATTAGATGTCGAGTGAAATAAATAATTGTAGCCTTCACCCCACACAAGAAATGTTTCGTTCCCCAGACGATATAAATTAATATGATTTGGTTGACATCCTTTATATCGCCGCTGGAATTGATTTGTCGACTTAAACGATTCCCAGGTAGGATTAGTCAGGATTACCTGAGTTCAATACGTCATGTAGTTCTCCGGGGACTATTGCCAGTATTGGGAATACTCATAGACTTCGTAAATTATCGACCGCTGACTGATATTGCAAAATATATATCGAGATGTCTTCATCATGCGGTGCCATTAGCGAGATTAATGTTTGAAATTGCTGGAGATATGTCCCTTGAGAAGTTCTCACAGACTTGTCTTACTTTTTATTTATTAACGATGAATCAAATGTGAATTTTATCGTAATTACATAACTCCGAAAGTCAGAAATGCGCACCATAGAATTTGAACCCGGACACCCTGAGTAGAAGACCGAATTCTTGTAGTTAACGAGACTCGGTATCACTGCTTCATTTAATTATATGACAAATAATAATAAACAAGTCAAAAAGTCAACCAAATGTGCATTTTACACTTCACTGGAAGTCAATCTCAGTCATTATTATTTTCACTCCACTTATGCCAAATCTACCTGCTACCTATTGCTTACTAAGTCCATCCTCTTAAAATCCACCATCGAAAACTTTTTACAAACTTTTTACGTAACTCAGGGTATATAAGCCACGCAATTTTCGATTATATAAAATTACTGAAATAGTCCGAGTTTTGGATGACTCTCGTTTGAAATGGACCGAGACGACGTCGTCTTTCGTTCACAATTCAAACACTGAGACTGAGAAATATTTTGTTAACGATCAAAGTTCTTTAATAACTACATACTTTTAAACGGACGAATAAACTTCCGGAGCTCGAAGATAAAATATGATTTCATTTTCCGTAGCTCGAAAAATGGTCTTTGTTGTTGGTATTCCCGAGAGGAAAAATACATTTCGAAGCAGTGTTATGAGTTTAGAATTATCAATACCTATGGAATGTGTTCACGCGTGTGTGGTAGGTTTAGATGGTGGTATGTACTACCTATTCGATGGCGCGTACTGGTGGTACACATGATGGCAATATTCCACTATAAATTGTGATTAGACGTGATGCCGTGGCGGTGACTGTTAATTTAAAAGTTTGACACGCCTGAGGAGCTATTGTCCTTTTTTATGGCAATACGTCACAAACCAGCAGACAGGCCTTGGTAAGCTGATGGAAAGTATGGTAAACGTTGCCAATAGACACCAATATACATAGGGATAACCGATATTTCTCGGTCTGGAAAAAAGAAGAGAAAAGAAAAAGGAAAAACTGTCTCTCAAGCCCGTAATCAGAACACGACAAGTCGTTTTTGGAGATCAGATGAGGTTTGCTGATTTAATTTGACTACATTAACCCGAGACTGGTCTATGTCCTGATCGCCTATTGTCACAATCGAACAGACTCATTGAAGTTATTATAATGATGCTCGAATCTGAGGTGAATTTTCCCTCCAAATGCCTTGATTACAAATCGTAGGCTTCGAGTAAATTGGCCACCGATCAGGGCCAGGTAAAGAAGCGACGCGTCTACGATGCGTGTCTTGTCAGTGAACAATGTCAGTCTTGGCGAATTTTGGATTGAGTCGAAGTTGCTTAGCGCATACCTAAATATCGTTGTATGAGAAGGCCCCAGCACTAATATTACGCTCGAATCTATGCTATTACATTAAAAGCAAATGCTCTCGGTGAGTAGGCAAGCGAATTGAGTAATTCAGGCAAACAACTCACATGATGGTTTACATTTAAAATTTTCAGATATGTTTCCGCAATGTTATTAATGTCCAACCGTGAAAGGTACTCTGTGGAAATGGTACTGCCCTGATTTAAATTGAGTTACGTGATTTTGACATTAGGCCCCATAGCCACAAACCATTTGGAACGATAGTACCTATATTGTTTTAATGAATGGTGGGACTCTCCATTAAAATCGTAATGAAATACGCTCCAGCGCTTCTATTATAAGCTAAATTACTGTAAACTTAGTCCGATGCCATACAAAATGGTCTCGTTACCGTGTTTGCTCTGATAACCGATAAATTTACGTTAACTTCTGAAAGTCGAACTAACTGTAAGCTAGTTGGAAACACCTAGCTGTATACAGAACAGTGTCCAACTCGGCGCTTGTTTCAACCGAGTTGTGGTGTTATAAAAGGTATTCGAACAATAAACAGATGACAAGTTTGTCAACAAGACTTTACTTTGTTTACTTATTTTATTATTTGCTAGTAAACCGAACCTCGCTTCGCTTCAAACAGACAGACGCAGCGAGACACTTTTTATATTAAGATGCAAACGAAATAACCTTACACGAACAACACCTTACAAGAACATTAAAAACACATGTCATGTTCAGTGTTCATGTTATTCCTTGTGTGTGATGTTGATAAAACTAGTCACGTGTTAGCTACTGGCCAGTATCGCCAATTCACACACAACACAACCTTATCTTAGTAACCCTTTAGCTTGAGTTACTCGACTCGTCGAATCGGCTTGGGGCTTAATAACTAGTTTTTCTGGTTATTTCAAACTTGATGATTATGGCTTAAGCAGCTTGGACATGAGTTCTTTTCGTATTTTAGCCATAAGTACTAGTAAGTTCAATCTGTAATTCTGTAAGGAGGAAAATAAGCTCCTTGGGAGTCTCTTGCCGCTTATTCTTCCAAGCCTGCTAACCGTAGGGATTTGTTGAAGCGATGGCGCAGTTTGACTTTCGAAGTGTTTATAAAAAAACCTACTTCGAAGAAACATTTCATTAATTCGTTCAGTTTTTATAGGTCCTAGAGGAACCAAGGTTCTATGTTCGAATTTATTAAAATGGACTCACTCAGTGCAAAGTTATAAGGTACATAAGTAAGTGGTAAGTAAGTGAGAACCTCCTATTTTTGAAGTCGGTAAATACATAAACGAATTGTTCGAACAAGATTGTCGCGTGCACGCCCTAGTTATCTAACACTAAGACCCCCACATCTATTACAATGTCCTCTGTCCTAAGTTCTAAATTGTTTTCCCCTCTGTAGGGCCCCTTCATATCCGAAGGAATTTCTGTTGATAACTTCATCTTTATTCATGACTTGTTTCATCGAAAGCGGTGGACTTTGTTGTGGTTCTGGTTGTGGGTATAAGATTGTATTAAGATATTTGAATTTACGCTTTAGGGTGTGACCAGGTCCCTAAAATTTGTACTTAAATTACACCTATTTAACTCTTAAGAACTAACTTTTACGAATTCAATTATGTGCTTGTCTTGATTTTTGCGGTTGAAATTAGATTCTATACCTACTTGGTGTTGGTTTGGAGTTGTGCTGGACAGAACCGTGATAAAATAGATGCGGCCATCGAAGTCTTGAAGATTAGCAATACAACTGTGACTGATTAATAACCAGATTATTTCTAGGTAATAACTAATCTTACTGCTAATATTACTAACAACTGATACGGTTAACTTTACGTTACTGTCAGAATACAGCAATCTAAGTCCCGATTAGAGTCTTCGAGTCTTCGGGACCTGGTACTGCATCCTATATTGCTACCTTAATTCCATAAAAAACGTTTTTTACCAGGGCTGCCGCTAGCAGTACCTATGAGGACCCGAGTGCAGTACCATTTTGCAATATCGGCTTACTTTTATTAAAATAATACAAGTATATCATGCCACCCTTCCGTGGTCTATTAGTAGTACCCCAGACGTGCCTTGCAATCAGGGCCGTCATAAGCGTATGGGGGCCCTGATTTTTACGATGCTTAGTAGGTAGGTATATAATAATAATTTAGTTTACGTACATGGTTTACGAAAGTTAATAGTAGAATAATCGCTTACTCCATCGCAGTAGTACAATTCGGTTGGAGCGGAAGTTTTATTACGGAGAGGATAATTAATAAATTCTATACGAACATTGACCCACCGCGTTTTGGAAATATTCGCCAGTTTGTGGGTTTTGTGAATTTATTATGAACTTGCAGATGTTTTTAAGGAACTGGTACGCCCATTGTGGTTTTGAGTCTTACTTCAATATCAAGGTTATGGTAACCGCAAAATTTGTTTGAATCCAAGTGGCATTTTAACCGACTACACAAAAAGGACTCGACTCGATTCGACTTGATTGAGTTATGCATGTTATTCATAACTTTTTACTAAGTTTTTTTATTTTAATGCTAGTGTTTTCGTAATTTGTGTGGTCTCACTTAAAATTTATTGAGATTTGAAGAGATGAGAAGAAGAGAAGAGAGGGAGAGAGAAGAGTGATATTGCGTATTTAATTAAATTTGATGATGATCTTATGTTAGGTAGGTACCAGTGTTTAATCCTAGAGAGTCCAGATTGAGAACAAATCCCGAGCACCGAGCAGGGAATACTTCATTACTTAAAGGGTGTAGTACAATGAGCAAGGAAGATTCACTTGGATACAGAGATAGAAGGAAAGACAGAGTCCTTTGCACCCCCGTTCAATTGGTAGTGAAAATTACCATAGTTTCATGAGGTTTGAACATAATTTCCTATGGAAATCTAATTTGATAACTCATTCATTCATTCAATTCCTATGATAATGTTACTTAATAGCTAACAATAAACAACTCACTGTCTTCAAGGGGTTAGTTAATAGGTTTTATCAGAGGTTATTATCGCTCATAATTACCTGCAATAAGTTAAGCTCAAACACATTTATGTCAACAAACGATTAAATCGAAAACAAGAGGGGATGATAATGACGCTAAAACTAACGCTACCCACTCATAGCACAGATGACTTATTCATAGCCCCATACTAGAAGTCCCTGTGTCGTGGTTGCCATGGGCAACACACAAGACAAGAACATACACGCTAAGATTGGAAATTCAAACTAATCATTTTCCACCACGCTGGGAATTGAATCCAAAACCCTCGGAACAGCCATCCGGCGTGTTAACCATTCCGCCATTTGGATCATCGGGGTGATATGCTAAATCAGATCGTACAAAACATCTATATATTGGAGTTAAAAAGCTAAATTGTCGACAAGAAACCGTAAATCATCCTTAGCACTTATCCTATTACATTCCGCCCGCTGTCTAATTTACACGGAATCCGCCGTCCGTAGTCCCGAGGGAAGCCGGGTCGGGTAAAAAGAGAATTGGTTTAGTTTAGACGTAAGAAGTTTTCAGTGGCTAATAGCTTCAAAGCTTCATATGTTACTTCCTAGAGGATTTTGGACGCATTGCGGGATAGATACTGACCACAAATCCTTGCCGGTAGACCAGGTTGCTATAAGAGATGACTGAAGGCTCGTGGTTGGGACCACAATCTCATGCTGGCAGTCAAGGGTGTCAAGAGATGTCAAAAGAAATGACTGCCGGCCCTGGTTAGTGGAAGGGCAAAAGCCTGGTTAGATAGCTATCACTCTCTTGCTTAAGTAAAACGCCTTGTAGTGTTCTCGCCGGGGGCATAAGTTGGAGAGATCCCGATTTAAGTCTGGACCATTTGTGGTCGTAGATATCATGACTGTGTAACAGTGGAGAGGTAGTGATAGGATTGAACACGAACCAGATAGCTACCATCCTCTTGGTTAAGTTAATCGACAAACGTCTTGTCGTGTTCCGGGTATGGGCTTGAATTGGGGCTCTGCATTGGACGTTTAGCATCTTAGACCCGATTTGAGTCTGCTTCTTTGTCGCTCGCAGTTATCGTGGGCGGCAACAGAAGGGTGACGCTGCACTGTCGTTTGTTATCAAAAATATGTACGCGTATGCAGATAATTAGTTAATGCCACTTAAAAAGTGCTATACCATCGAATCATACAGATTCCTTGGAATGAACATTGTTGCGCAGTTGGGGTATCAGATATTATGAGTAAGCATACCTAAGTAAGGAAAACATGTATTAAAATACCTGCTCGTTACAGTAATATTTATAAAATACGACCGGATCTGCTTTATACTGGTTCCCAACGGAACCGACTGGAGACGTGGAGACAGGGATAAAAACGGAGGCATTAAGTTGAACCTAGTCGGTAAGTAGGTTACGGTCGGTAAGTCGGTTAGTAGGTAAGTAGGTAGGTAGTAGGTAAGCTGGTTACACACTTTTAGAGGCGACCATCTCAGTCCTCAGGGGTAGCAACGCATCTGTGACCGAATTAGAACGAGACTCATTGAGTCTA
>DWJQ01001981.1:0-10219 GCA_018248915.1 Hesperia meskei straton | reverse complement strand
TAGTGTGCAATGATTGGTCAAATGAATGTCAAATGCGTCCGACAGCGCCTCTTTCGTTTTAGTCTTAAGTTGGGTTTACTATACCGCCGTGTTACTCTACTCTACACTTTATAGCAAGTGCACTTGAAAACAAGATGTATTTTGTATTGAATAAATGAATCCATAGCAAAATGGTCATCGAAATAACAAATATTTATGTAGAATTAAAACTAAAACAAGTCCCTAGATAATCGTTCTGTTTTCACTGTTGCTAATTAATTAATTGCTATTAGATTGTTCAGGAATAAAAATAATATAATATATTTAGCATCACAACAATAATTGTGTACAATAAGAATCGAGTAGACGAAATAGTTAAAAATAATTATTAAAGAGGCTTAGATCCAGTTATTGGACATTAAATTATTCAGAAATAGAATATAACATATTTCGCAATACAACAAGAACTGTATATTGATCGAATATACCAAATAGTTAAAAATAATTACATAGCCTTAATCCTTCTAAAAATACCTGAAATGAAACTTATAATAGAGCAAAATTGTTTGCAATTATGACATAAATGATGTAAGTAATATTCTCACAATTGTTGGATTCGTGAAAAAAAATCTGAGCAGAGAGAAACGTAATAAAAAGTTTTCTTTCCCTAATTTTTATCTACATCCAGTAACGTTTGTGTCAAATAAACCAACTGTAACTTAATTGAACAGAGTTTTATAATAAAGTCCCGATAAAATTGCTTAGGTACACACTTAGAGGGTCTTCATTTTAAAAATCGTATTATAGTAAACAATTATGAATTCAATAAGTACTTATCTATCGAAATATTGTAAAGACAGTTTTGTGATGTAAAATTGCGCAACAGTAGTTACATAATAAAATGATATTTTATTTCAGTGCCTTAAAGTCAATGTTAATGTAATTTAACGAAAATAAACAACATGAAGAATATAAGGCGCTTAAACCTTGAACTCTCATAAACTCGACTTGATTCAGACATAATAAATCACTTTATAATAAAACGATAATCAAGCATCCTAAATAAAACACCCTTGCCTGCTCGGAAAATAGGTGCTATTTGCAACTACTTACTACCTAACGTTAGTTATAAATATGTTAGTGAATATTTTATGAAGATGATCCTGATGACCTAGGAGCCTAGACACATAACTATGTGATATTCATGTCTCTTACGAAGACCACGAAATAATTCAAGTGCTGATATTTTAAAAATTCCTCCAAAAAAACTACATACAAATGTACAAAATATAAATGAATAAATTATTGCAATGCTTCCTTATACAAAAAATATACCTAATAATACTACTGGACTAAAAATATCTTAAATCTAAAGATATTACGAGACTTTAAGATATCGATAAGTGTTTGATTCTGTTGGTAAGTTCAAAAACATACATATTCTTCTTATACCATCTATTATGAGATACAAGGCTAGCCTACAACACTAGCAATGAATAAAAATAAGGCACTGTGGTGAAAAAAGTACAGTTAAATGGATATAATTTACGCAAGAATAAAAATACCTGCCTAATTATTAGCTACTAAAATAATTAACCTATGCAAATGCTTTTTACTCGTAACAACATTTCTGTAACTGCTATCATGCCCTACAAAAATTAAGCCCTGTTGGTTAAAATCATCCAACAGTCGATAAAAAACATAGGAACAGAGCTACTTTTGAACGGTCGTCGTTCGATTGATAAAAAACACCGGAATAATGCTGCTGTTAAATGTCACTTGTTCGGGTGGATAAAATGTATCAGACTAGTGCCATCGCAGTAGATCGGTTCATAAAAAACAATGGACTACTTTTCTCATCGTGGTATTCCGATTGATACAAAACAAAAATTCCCACATAAAGAAGCACCAACCATTTGCTACTTTTTCGAATGTAGTAGTCCAGTAGATAGGAAGACCCGAACTCGAGCTAGTTTTTATCGCAGTATTCCGATTGATATAAAGAACAAAACTAGTGGTAGGTTTTTAATCGCAATAGTTCCCTTGATAAAAGGCATTGGAATAATGCTTACTTCTTTTAAATGGCCGTTGTTCGGTTCACAAAACGTACCGGACTAGTGCAACTTTCTCAATCGCAGTAGATCGGTTAATAAAAACGGTGGAATAGTGCAACTTTTTACCATAGTAGTCCGGTTGATAAAAGCACAACCTTGTGCTACGTTTTCAAAAGCATTAGTCCAATTGATAAAAGGCACCGAACTCGTGTTAGTTTTTAAATCGCAGTATTCCGATTGATACAAATCAACAAAATAGTGCTACTTTCAAAATCTCAATATTCCTATAGAATAAAAGCACAAAATTTGTGCTACTTTTTTAATTGCAGTAGTTCGCTTAATAAAGGCACCGGAATAATGCTTCTTTTTAATGATAGATACTTAGTTGTTCGGTCGATAAAACGCACCGGACTAGTGCTACTTTAATAACTGCAGTAGATCGGTTGATTAAAACAGTGGAACAGTGCTACTTTTTCATCGTAGTATTCCAGTCAATAAAAAGAACCGATCTGGAGGTACTTATAGAAAGCAATTGTCTGGTTGATATAAAACACCGAACTAGTGCTACGTTTCCAATCGCAGTACTCCGGTTAATAAAAAGGACCGAAATATTTCTGTCTCTTATAGGTTTTCGTAAATGCTGCATCACATTAGTTTTTAGGTTGTGTTTTTAATTTGAAAGATTTTTTATATTGTAAACAATGCCATCAATATTAAATTATCACTTAGTGAAGTGACAAATAATGGACCTAAAACTTTTTGTAAGCATAAAATCATTATTTTTAACCGACTTCAAAAAAGGAGGTTTTCAATTCGACCGCATATATGCTTTTTTTCGCTATAATTAAATAAGAAATTCCGGAGTCAATTTGATGATGGGGCTAAAAGACAGTCAAGGGAACTCCTCAACGATTTATAGCAATTACGTACCTTTTGTTTGGGATAGCCTAATTTGT
Organism: Hesperia meskei straton; assembly: GCA_018248915.1. Lineage (NCBI taxonomy): Eukaryota > Metazoa > Arthropoda > Insecta > Lepidoptera > Hesperiidae > Hesperia > Hesperia meskei. The sequence goes on along the minus strand of DWJQ01001981.1, from coordinate 7,230 downwards.
ATTGACGAGAACTTTACGCCTACAATTCAGCGCCATCTGTTGAGTACTTTTTGACTTATCTCTGCTTGTCGATGTTGAAGTCTGGTAATATTTTTGTAAAACATAGTTATTAACTTTTCAATTTAACAATACTGATACAGCCACTTTGTTTTTGCTACTTGAATTTCAATATTTTTTTGGTATTTTCGTCGAGAAAAATACTGTCAAGTATTATTTATACTTAATTCGAAACATAATATTGTTTTCCCATGGAAATTAATATCAAACATGAACTGTTAATTATTTTTCCGTATTTAAAATCTAAAACAAAAGCGTTTAAATTGATTTCTATAAGAGTAAATATTTAAATCATAGCTGTGTTTTTGGTATGATAGACTCATCGTGCTTTTATTTCATGGAAATTACATAAATGTGTTAAAGTTTACGTCGTGTAAAAGTATATTATGTGAAAAATGTCTCCGATTAGACAATATGTCTTCGATAGATAATAAATGTAAAAATTTAGTACATTTCCACTTCCACAAAAAATTTCGTGACAAAAAATCTGAGAACTGAGAAACAATAAAATTACGATAACAATAAAAAAAATAGTTGTACGAAGTTTTTATAACAAAGTCCAAATAAAATTGCGTGTTACACATTTAAAGGATTTTCGTATAGTATCCTATAGTATAAAAAACAATATGAAAGCAATAAGGATATAGTAGGTACTAAAATATTGTACAGACGATTTTGTGACGTAACATCTTCATTCTTAAATTCAACATTAATGTAATTTAACGATAATAAATAATATGAGGAATATTAAACTCTCCTTCATAAAATGATAATTAAACGTCCTTAATATAATAAACACCCTTAACTCGAACAATAGATACTATTACGAAGTACAAACTTTAGTTATAAATATGTTAGTAGAATATTTTATGAAGATGATCAACAACAATTAGATAAGCCCTGTTGATGAAAATCATCCAATGACTTCTACTTATTTTATAAGGGGTTACTTTTTAAATCGCAGTATTCCAATTCATACAAATCAAAAAAACAATGCTACTTTATTAAACACAGTGGACAGAAAGCACAGGAATAGTGCTACTTTTGAATCGTAGTCGTTCGATTGATAAAATGTGCCGGAATAATGCTACTTTTAATTGCATTTGTTCGGTTGACAAAACGCACCGGACTAGTGCCACATTCTTGATAGCAGAAGATCGGTTTGTAAAAACAGTGGAATAGAGCTAACTACTTTTTATCATACTTAGTACGGTTGATAAAAAGCACCGATCTGGTGCTACTTTTTCAAAACCAGTAGTCCAGTTGATAAGAAGCACCGAACTCGTGCTAGCTTTTCAATCGCAGTATTCCGTTTGATATAAAGAACAAAATTAGTGCTACGTTTTTAATCGCAATAGTTCCCATGTTAAAAGGTGCCGGAATAATGCTTCTTTTTAATGGCAGTTGTTCGATTGATAAAATGCACCGGACCGGACAATTGCTATTTTCTGAATTGTACTGCAATAGGTTAATAAAAACGTATAAAATGTGGAATGTATAAACGTAATGATATGACTAATGCTTTATATTTTTATTACTTCATTTTAACATAAACCCGTAACAAACATCACACCTGGGACAACCACCACGTATGTATTCATAATCACATCGAAACTTTCACCAAAATGCACTTAATAATCAATGTAATAAAGTATGGTATGATAGATTATAGACAAGAACACATGACTAATAAAAAGTTTGAAATCATCAAATGTAAACGTAAATAAGTGATTTAGTTTAATTTAAAGTCAAAGGATTTTAGTTACGATAACTTCACATCACTAAACATATTTATTCGACACTTAAAATGACACTTTATCGAAGCTGCAATCACGTGTTTAAATTTAGAATATACTCGTATGCATCTTAGCCACTTTTCCACAAACACATACCTGTAACTTGAGGCAATTAAAATAAGAATAATTATGATTTTACTAAGCTTGAGTTAATCGATTTATTGCTCGGATCAAAGAAAAAATAAAGATAAGTGCAATTATTGATAAGATAAAAAATAGGGATTTTTTTAACTATGAAATAATAAATCAGGCCAAGGACAGGAAAAATAGGTGTTCGGGCAGCCTGAAGAAGATAGCTTGTGAACCCTGAAGCTTTTACTAAAAACTTGTTGTTTTTACTAAACATAAACAACGTTATTTATATTTCATAATATCCATCGCCAAAAATATAAATATTAGATATATAAATCATTGATTTGTTGAGATAATGTAATTGACATAATTTAAATTATAATATTTTTATTTTATGGAAATTACATAAACATGTTACAAATATCATATTACCTAGTCGTTCGGAGCTGTGACATCTTCAATAACATAAGATGTCATTTACGGTAAATATAACACTTTCACCAAACTATGCACTAAACACTGCTGTGAAAAAGACACTTTAACGACACCACAACATCGACATAAAATGTAGATTTAAGTATTATAAAAAAATCACTCTTATCAAATATGTTACCGACTTGAATTATTTTACCAAAGAGATTAAAAAATAAGAATTAAAGGTTAAAAAAATAAACACGGAGAAGATCGGACGTTATGTGGCGACACATTAATTTTTGACTTTACGGCAAGTTAAACATAAAACTTCTAAGAAAATTATATAGTAGTAACTTAACAGTTTTCCTAGGCTAGACCAGAGTAGACCAAATAGTCAAAAATAATTCCATAACCTTAAAACATGTAGATTCAAATACCTACCTAACTTATCAAACTTACAATACTTAGACTTAGAGCAAAATCGTTTGCAATTATGACGCAGGTAAATAATTTATTTTTTCCTTGATAAATATTTCGTGATAAAAAACCTATGTGCAGAGTTTCTTGCAGAGTCCGTTATTAAACTGAGGTACGGAATACTGTAGTAGGTATATCTATGTACTTAACTAAGTCTTTCCTATGTCGCAAACAAGAACCTTAGTTATAGGATCCTAGATCGCAATGTCGCAAGTTATTAAACAAGAAGTGACTAAACCATTATATGGGCATATGTTTGTTATTATTATTCAGTGTATACAGACCTAAACAAAAATACACCTAAATGAATATAATTTAGTGACGATTTATCTCTGGAAATTACGTCTTTCTCACAGTTAATACTAAAATTAAGCTCTATAGCTCCGACAATAGATTATGCTTTTAGCTAAATATCTTCGAATTTAAAAGCCACATAGGTATGTAGTGAGGTAAGTTTCCCTGCACTAATATTTTATCTATGTACATCCAAAAACTTTTGCGTGAAAAAAGTCTTGTGCCAACTGCATCTTGGTTTTACGGAGGTTATATTAATTATATAAAAGACCAAATACCTACAATTGTGTGTTATACATACACTTAAAAGATCTTCATTTTAAAAGCTGTATTACAGTGCACAATAAATTAAAGCAATAAGGACATACCTACTTACTTATAAAATAAGCAGTTTATAACATGTTGTAAAGACGGTTTTGTGTCGTAAAATTTCATAATAGGTAAGTTTATATTTAATTACACAAAAGTCCTTATTTTAAAATTAATGTAATTCAACGAAAATGAAGAACTGTGTAGGTAGGTATTAGAATTCCAGCTATTTAAACCAAAATATATGTTTAAGTTTAACCCATAGATTTAGCATTAACTATCGGTTGAACCTAACCTATTTGAATTTCAAAAACCTTTCTTCATAAATATCACTATGATAAAATGATAAATCAAGCAACCTAATTAAAACACCCTTCTCTCGAGCATTTGTTCGACCATTAAATTTGTTCGACCAATTGGTTAGTATATTTATTTTTATGACAATGAATTTTAATTATTTGAATAACACTAATGAAGTAATTGTGAGAAATACCTGAACTACATGATCTACCTACCTACTAACCCAGATACTCAAGTTTGTTTTAATCATATACCTAACGAAGACTACGAAATGGTTATGAAGGAGAGTATTATTAAAAATATTATTACCTCCAAAAATATAAGAATCTACATACTCGATATAGTCTAAACTACAATTGAATTGTTTATTGCAATGCTTCCCTATACCAAAAAAAATTTTTGAGGAAATATATTGACCGTATAAAAATCCTTAGGAACTAAAACTATCTATCTCTAATCGGAAGAGATTTAAGTTGTCGATAAGTGATCTAACTTTTATTCTTTAAGGCGTATGATGATGGTAAATCCAAACTTATCTATTCTTATAATTCCATCTATTATTACAAGACTTACCCGCAACACTAACAATTAATAAGTATTTGTTCTATTTTTTATTTTATTGCATATAGGTATTGTATACTTGTAAGGCACTGTGGTGTAAAAAATACAGCGAAAAAGGTATGTAACGTAACAATAATAAGCAAATAATATATTCGAATTATATAAATAAACATATAGAAGATTACACGCAATACCAACCTAATTATTAACTATAACTATGATTAACCACTGTAAATGCTTTTTATCGTAACATCTCTTTAACTGCTTTTATGACCTACGACAATTAAGTCCCTTTTATAAAAAGCATCGAACGAGATCTACTATTTCGATAGCAGTACTCCGTATAATACAATTAATCAAAAAAATGTGCTTCTCTTTTAATCACTGTTGATAAAAATCACTGGAATAGTGCTCCTTTTTAATCGTTATAGTTCGATTGATAAAATGCACCGTAAAAATGCTAATGTTAATGGCAGTTATTCGGTTGACAAAACGTACTGGACTAGTACTGCTTTTCATCATAATAGTCCGGTTGATAAAAGCACCGACCTTGTGCTACTTTTACAAAAGCAGTAGTCCTGTTGATAAAAGGCACCGAACTCGTGCTAGTTTTTTAATCGCAGTATTCCGATTGAAACAAATCATCAAAAGTAACCCTCTTTTAAGTCTCAATAACTCAATATGCCGATTGATAAAAAGAACCAAATAAGTGCTACTTTTTTATTACAGCTGTAGTTCGCTTGATAATAGTCACCGGAATAATGCTACTTTTTAATGGCAGTTGTTCGGTTGACAAAACGCACCGGACTAGTGCTACTTTCTTAATTGCAGTAGATCGGTTGATCAAAAAAGTGGAATAGTGCTGCTTTTCATCATAGTAGTCAGGTTGACAAAAGCAGTTGATAAAAGGCACCGAACTCGTGCTAGTTTTTTAATCGCAGTATTCCAATGAAACAAATCATCAAAATAGGGATACTTTTTTATTGTATTAATTCGATTAAGAAAAGGCACCGGAATAATGCTACTTTTTAATGGCAGTCGTTCGGTTGATAAAACGCACCGGACTAGTGCTACTTTCTTAATCGCAGTAGATCGGTTGATAAAAAAGTGGAATAGTGCTACTTTTCATCATAGTTATCCGGTTGATAAAAATTATTGATCTTGTTCTACTTTTACAAAAGCACTAGTCCAGTTGATAAAAAGCACCGAACTCGGGCTCGTTTTGTCTTAGTTGTATATTTTTTTGTAAATGCTGCATAACAAGAGATTTTAGTTTGTGTTTTTAAATTGAGTAGAAAAGTATTTTACTTGTACACAGTGACTTTGATGTAATTGCCTAGTGAAGTAACAAATAATTGACTTTAAACTTCGTTGTATGTCTAAATTTATTGTTTTTAAATTGTTAATTTTTCAATTAAAAATACTGAAATAAAATTTTTGTCACTTAAGTTAATTCTTTGGTAAAATTTTTGTCACTTAAGTCAATTCTTTGGTATTTAAGTAGTGAAAACTAATTAATTAATTAATTTATACTTTATTCGAAGTATTTATTGATTTTCATGGATGAGCAAACAATTTTAAAGACGAACTGTTAATAAATTATTTTTCCGTCATTAAAATCTAAAACAAACCCGCTTAAATTGATTCCTACAACAGTAAATATTTAAATCATAACTGTATCTATTCTTGGTATGATAAAGACTGATAAAGATTTGGTACGAATGTACGATAAAGTGCTTTTATTTTATTGAAATCACTTAACAGTGTTTAAGTTAACGTTGACTAAATATAGATCTAACCTGGACCTAGCTGTGCGGTCTCCGATAAGAGATAGATGATAAAAGTAAATACACTTCTACGTTTCTACGAGACTTATTATCTAACGAAAATTGAAGAACGAAGACATTATTAGTTTTATGAAGAACTTATTTTATAATAATAAACGAAAGAAGTCACCAATTAGTATTTAGCAATTAGCTTAGACTTTCTGTCACGTCAGGAGACCTACCTAAGACAATAAAAGCTAAGCCTACCGGAGAGAAAATAAGGTTTATGGCATTAGGACGTTAGTCTACGGTCAACATGTTAATAGGTTTGTCATTTTACGCAACCTAAAGACAAAACTTCCACAAAGATCATCTACAAATGATTTACAATAAAATTTATTTCTAACTAACCAATCCTAATTCCAACTCACAAAGAACATCACATCAGTAGGTATGTCACTCTACACAGCTTCCTTTCAAACTTTTTAATCATCAAATAAACTGGATCAAAAAATACTAGAATCAATATAATCAATTACATCTAAACATAACAACGAATATATCTCCACTGTTGTACAATTAAATAAGTCGCTCATTTATTAATAAGTATTTCTTCGATTTTTTTATTTTATTGCATTTTTACATAGGTATTTATACTTATAAGGCACTGTGGTGTAAAAAATAAGCTAAGCTGTTGCGTAAAAAGATCCTTATGTTTTAAAGAGCTGCCTTATCTTTAACTTAGTTTTACGGAGATTTTTAGAATATTTTTTTATACCTTTTTTATATTATAATTTTTATAAATCCGACGTTATAAGCCTGCAGGGTCATCATTAAATGAGGTTTTATAGCAAACAATAAATCAAAGCAATAAGGACGTAGTACCTAATTAAAAAATTAATGTTATCTTCTTGATTTTATTTAACCTATAGGTAATTTACAATTATTATTTTGTGTTAATTTTATAAAATAAGGCACTGCGGTAGAGAAAAAATACAGCTGTACCTAACATTATTATGTCCAATGACATTAACGACTAGTCGCTCATTTATTAATAAGTATTTCTTCGATTTTTTTATTTTATTGCATTTTTACATAGGTATTTAATATTTATACTTATAAGGCACTGTGGTGTAAAAAATAAGCTAAGCTGTTGCGTAAAAAGATCCTTATGTTTTAAAGAG
>DWJQ01001980.1:0-10219 GCA_018248915.1 Hesperia meskei straton | reverse complement strand
CCCACACATACACACACACACACATCCTTAAAAACTTTCGCATTTATAATATTAGTAGGATCAGTAGGAAGTGGGATATCGTAAGAAGTAGGATAGTATACAATAGGATAGTACTTAGGATAAATACATTTATTGTAAACATAAAAGAAATAACTAATTATAATAAATGTATGCATACCTCAAACAAAAGTCTTCTTGATGTTGCTGATTATGAAAAAACATACGCAGTGTATACATATTTGATCAATGTTTTCATGTGTGCATATTTGATTAAAAAGTTATTTTTATGGTAAATTATTTTAATGTGGGGAAACCTGCACTAGATCAGCAAAAAGTAAAAAGAACAGTGTCCTGTACCTAACACTGTTTCCCTCCGTCCCTAAGTCTCTATCTACGTTCCCCCAGAGTTGTGCGTAACTATCACTCATAATATTACTTACCTATATTATAAGCGATAGTTACTCATGATCCGAGAATACGCATTTATCTGTCAAAAAAATATCTGCCCCGACCGAGAATCGAACCCAACACCCTCCGGAAGTAGGCGCTAATAACTAGGTTAGGGATTTGTTAAATACAGATGCATTGATTTATAATGACGTTCAAGTTACATTTCGCTTTTACGAATCGATTTTTCATTACTAAACACTTCGTTAGTACTGGCAGCTATTCCCATTAGTACTTAAAAAAAGAATGAAGCCCCGTGACCTTTTTACTAATGAACGATTTTGTTTACCTGCGAAACACTAATTGGACTAATTAGAAGCATGTCCGATAACTATGAAAAAACAGAAGAATACGCATTACAATGAGGTAAAAAATGTTCACGTTATAATAGGCAATGGTTTATTTTACGGCTATTATAATGTGTTTATAATAGGTAGGTATAATTATTGTGTACCAGTTAAAAGACATACACGTTTTTGAAATTTCAGGCATTTGGAAGGGTGGAATTATGGAATTCCTTCGCTTCTTGTCACAGGGCTCCACTTCTTGAGCGGAAAATAAATATGTAGGTGTAGATAGACATCTGAATTTTTTGTAGAACGCACACGCAATTGGTAACACTACTGTGAATATTCACAGTATGGAAAAAAATAACCATATTGTAGTTGTTTACGTACCTACCTACCTACAACTTTTTTATGGCAGTTTTAAATAATAAATAAAATTCAGCAACCCGTTGCCCCCAACTTTTGCCCCCAAGCCCCAAAATTGGGGGATGGGCGATTTTATGAGACTCACTATATTTTATGCTAGAGTTATACCTAATTTAAATCTAGTCTTTAGTAGTAAGTATTGTACATATAGGTGAATAAAAACAAAAAGAATCCAGATACGACGAATTGAGTTTTGCTACCATGAAATGGGCGTAGAGGTGAATAATTTCGTCATTGTTAATTACTTTTCTCTTAGTAATGATATAGCTCATGATTTTAATAACGAAACGGCCAAGTCACAAATTTTGACTAAGTTGTTGATTAAGTAAAGTTAAGTTAAGACTTGTTGAGATTGGGTGTGTAGGGTTAGAAGCTTGGCTCTACATAATATCTGATAACTTATTGACAGTGATAGAAATAATGCCTCGTCTTAGCAATATTTCACATGAAAATGTTTTTGGTGGGTATGATTTTCGATATGTTATGTTATTGTGCCGAGAGTAGGATTAAGAAGAAAGTGAATAAAAATTGTTACCAAGTACGAGAATAATATCTTCCATTTAAAATCATGTCCTGGTCTGTCAAATATTCTGAACACATATCACGTGTGACCTTTGATCTCGATTCCCGAACAGCCTTTTAGAAAGAAGGTGAAGCTGTAATCAGTTTTTAACAAGGGTCTCTATTTGAATTCTAGAAGAGTGTTTAAGTAAATATGGCCGTAAAAAGAAACACACAATCTGTAGCTTATAAATCGTTTAAATTCGAAACATTTTATTTTTAAATGAGCGAGCAGGGTATCTTAAAAGCCTAGAATTATTGAAAACGATACGCGAAATTGGGCAGACAATATTGCTAAGAGTTGTTTTAGACAACATGGTTGATATTCTTGAGTACTTTTTCATACTGTAGCCATTCACGAGTCGGTCCATACGCTGTTCGGATGTTACCTAATTAACGAGAATATTTGAGTTCTTTCAAAATGTTATTTAGTTAACTGCAATATTTGACGCGTGTTGGATGGCTTGCGCCGTGCACTAACTATAATAATAACAAAATATCTCAAAGTAAAATTGTTGACCACTTTTAGCCCTATGGAGAGCTTTTACACGTTTTTTCTTCTATCTACGCATTACATATTAAATCAGTTACATTTTTGGAACCAATTTAGTGATCGTACAGTGCGGACGGAGGCTAAAAGAAAAATGCGCAGTCTGGCCAGCTGTCAGGTTATATATATCAGCTGTCGAGTGAGCATGTCAGATAATATGTAACATCAATAATGCATTAACTTACTGGTATAGAAGAAAATAAGAATGACGCCAGGTGGGTGTTAAAGGTTATGTGCAACAATATAACATCACTCCACTCCATACATTTTTATTCCAACTTTATTATATTTTTATGACGATTTATATCTACCCCAAGCGCAATAGTCTCAATTTCTTGTAGATAAAAATATATAAGTATTTCAGGAATGTACACAATATTTGTTGTTACGCTGTTTTACTTGAGGATTTATGGTTTATATGTGATAAATAGACACTTATTACCCACTAAGGAATGTCTCGGCGCGAAGAGAAGAGCTCTGAGATCTTTATTTAAGTACTTTTTCCGAATAGTTATCTGAAGTGCTGTTTGCGCTAATTCTGCAGTAGACTGTATAGAGGAAATCAAACAGCTTGAGGATTTCTGTATATATCGCACATGCACATTTATTATTTTATAGATTGATACATTACACACGACATTTTGTAAGAAGAAAAATTTAAGATTATATTTTACTATTTCAAATATCGAACACAAATTTAAATCTAATGTTGCCATATTATATAAAAATATAAAATGTTGGAGATTCCAACAAGTGCCTTATAATAAAATGGGAAATCTGCTACTTACGTATGTGAAAAAAAAACTGCAAAATGACGCTGAAAAAGGAGAAAATATCTGTATAAAAAAACGGAAATAATTAACTACTTACCTACCTACTTTAGGATTTAAATCAGATTATTAAAATATTTTGATTCGTTTTAATACAAAACAAAATTGCTGTTCATTATTATATTAAGCTTTTGAAATCAGTAGTATGCCTATATAGGTATCTACCAGGGGGAGTTTTGATGCAACAAATAGAGAATTGAGAACTACACATTTTCTTTAAAATTGAGTTAAATTTAGCGTAATGGTAATAATAAAATAAAAATGTATAAAAATAAATATACCAACTCAGTAGGTAACTATGTTAGTTTATTTTTAGATCACCGATAATTTATTTAATATTCCCTGTTAAAACAATGATTGCTTGCGATTTTTCCATGCGTCATATAATTTACATCATTAATTAGTATTTATAGTTGTTAAATATAATCAGTAAAGAATAATAAAGTTTTAGCGGAGTAACAAAAACAAACTTAGCCTTAATCACAGTCAAAGTAGATTACTCGTAGGCATGTGCTACAAAAAGTTTCAAGTTACCTAATGACCTTTTAATATTATTTTCAGTGAATCAAATCAAAAGCTGGACTAGGTAAGTTTTACTTTTGTAGTGACTTAATGCTGCTAAAATTGCTTGTTCACATGATATGCCAGAAATATAAAAATGTATATACAATAGGAACTCAGCTGCTTGCAAATTATTAGGGAAATAATAATAAAATCAGCTCACACGTTCTATGTAGGGCCAGCCAGTAATGTTAAGTTTGATCGTGGCCTAATCACGGGCGAATCTTCGTCTAATCGGCTATTGATATAAAAGAACAACGATCCTAGAAATAACAGTTCTCTAACATCGGACCTATCGTCAAGCCGTCATTGCTTCCGTCATTTAGCTGGGAGCTCATTCAAAATTGGTTGTTTAGGGCACAAGCGAATGAAGCGCCTTACACCCTAAAATCAATTATGTACCTATATACTTATTTATGGGTGTCACGTTTCGCTTACTTCCGCGTCTAAAATAGACTTTGTCATGATAAAGAACCGCGAAAGAAATTCCTCAATTTTTATTTTTGTTTCTATTCATAGTTAATTTAAAAGTTCTGGATATTTGAACATACTTGCTTTATTTTAGATGTCGTTTCATTAAATTGGAAAATCTCTGGGATAATTTATAAAAATATTTAAGATAATAAAGGAATACGCTATAAAATAATATTACCTACTGATCTAATACTTCTACCCAAATACGAATTATTATATTAAAGCCTATGAGGACGAACTGGACGAAGCGGAGTTTGTTGGGATAGTGTAGGTATAGCATATAGCCTAATGTAAATGTAATACTATGTGTCACAGGCATTACTCTTTATAGGTAGGTATTAAGTACCCTACTATGACAAGAAAATGAAGTAATAGGTATAGGATAAAATTCATACAATACTTAGCAATATCTGAAATTGATACTGAAAATGTGTTTAAAAATGTCAAAACGCATGGCTAGGGCAGAGCCACACTTAGCGAACAGCTGCCAAAATGCACTTAACGCTTTTGTGAATGTTAATTCTATGGCATGTTATTAATAAACTAGCGAATGTCGTAGCTATTGCTGCTTTGATAGATAATTAGAAACCGATAGAGCATATCAAGATGGTTTTCCTGACATGGAACCGCCATTACCACTACCTAAGTATCTACTCGTATAAGTACTGCCGTGTAACACGTCAACTGTTTCCATCTAAAAGCTAGTGAAGGTAGCAATGCTTGCGAATGATATTTTTATTGATTTAAGATAGCAAAATAGCACTTAGGGCCCAGCTCAACAACACAAAATTGCTCTAATCAACCTGAACGCAGCAGACATTATTAGAATGTTACTCGATTAGATCATTTAAGAGTATTAGGACTGAGACAGGGATGTTAAATTAGTTAGTCCTCATACTTATTGTCTTAAACTGGTTAGAAATAAATTGTTAGTAAGAATCTCTATTTCTCCTAATTTGGTTCTACTCGCAATTCGGTCATAGATGTGGTGGTACCCTTAATACTGGCTAATAATGTTATCGGCTCTACACCTTTCTTACTAGAACACAATTGCTGTTTAAATCATAATTTTACGGTGGAAATGGTACTCGGTACCGTGTCGGACAGTGGTACTACTCTAGGCGAACTCTACCACCTTTCATTACAAAAATAGGCAGTAGAATCTATGTAGGTAGAGAGGTGGTAGGTTGTAGAGTAAACAAGTAGGAGGCTACTCTATGACATCAAGAAAACCGCATTCTTGCCAGCTTCAAACCAATAAATCTATACTAGGCATAATGGTTTCATCGTGGTAATTGCGGGACATACCTAACTGCTGTGATTAACCGCAAAAACCACAACCCGCCTGGAAGTTAGAAATAGATAATATTGCCATTACTGATGACAGACTTATAACTAATGTTCTCCTTTTAGTGAAAACAATTACACTTAAAGCCTATTAAAGCTGTATTTTAGTTTTCCAATATTATGGGTCACAATACCTACATAAAAGATAATGTCACAAATAAGTAGGTAAATGTAGGTAATTAAAAAGAATACGAAGGCAGCTGTTGTTAGTCGAACTATGTATAAAAATACCTTAATTTTGTATGTACCTGTAAATACCTTAATTTTGTATGTACTTGTATTAGGTAGGTAGATATACCACAGAGTTTCTCGTCAAAAACTTGTGTACGAAAAGTATAGGACTTGAACATAATATCTAATCTTTTTTTAAAGTACTTACCTAATATACTCCTAATAATTATGTCGTTATATCATGAACAGGCTGGAGAAGTAAGTAGGTAAGTACGTACGTAACTTTAAAATCTAAATACATAATGAGCATAGTCGTTCAAACAGAAACAATATGACCGCGATGCAAAAGTGTCAGTGTTATTATCCGCGATGTCGATTACGAGTCAGTTTCCCTCGTTGTATCAGCCTATTTATCTATCGGACATCTATCTATCTCGGTGAGTACGCTAGCTTAAGCATAGGGCTGCTGCTAAAATATTTACACGTTTTAAATTTTACTTAATAATTTAATTTATACTTTTAAATAGCACCATAGCAAGTTCAAATCTCCCGTTAAACATTTTTAGACACTTACATACTTATATTATAGGTATGTAGGTTTGTTTCGTAATAGAGAACAAAACATTTACTTTTGGAATTATTATATTCTGTTTTCCGCGTCAAACCGGAACTATCGGTTATGAACTTATTTCTGTACTTAGGTAGGTATATTTTCACCTGGAAAACGAATTGTCGAAAACGAAGAATCTTTCTTAGATATTTTATAACATTAACAAAACTTACATGAAACGTAAATGTATGAGCAGAAATATTTGTATTCATAGGTGCATAGATTCGTGTTTATTAGAGCGCAGCGAAGACGCGTACCTACCTTTACGTATATACCTAATATACGAAGTCTTAGACGAAGTGTAAGAGTCGTCCACGCTGGTACTTAAGTACTTACCTATATAAAAAGAGAATTTTCACAAGTAGTTTATGCTTTCCACTTAGTCAAATTACCCGATTTCAGGGTAATAGACCTCTTAGTGTGGATTAGTGTAGACATACCAGAACTTACAATAGTAACAAGAATAAAAGACTGCAAAGACAAAAATAAGACCCTACTAACAGCTGCTCCTACCATACCTACAGCCTACAGGTCTTCATAAGGAAATAACTAAAAAAGTTAAAGTGCTTACTTTAACTTGAAAATGCCTTAATACTGTTAATATTATATAAGAAGAAATCAGGAATAAATTGCTACAAAAATCTCATCCGATCGAGATTCGAATCTTCTATCAACGCCAGGACAGTGTCTCACTTATTTATAAGTGTCTGATAAGTGATAAGCTTACAATTTGAAGAAGCATGTATCACAACCTAATTCTGTCCTGTCCTGGTCCTGAAGCCGTTGATCGGTAGCCCTACGTGTTCAGTGTTCCAGTCCACTGATTCTTCATCACTCGGCGGCTCTACCACTCCGGGACTGGTGTCTGAAAGCTTGCCGCGCTTTTTCCCACAATAACGCTATTAATGTTGACGCAACTCAGTGTAACAATGTTGAAAAAAATCTTTTGTTTTCCCAGTAATTAAAAAGTGATTTAAAACGGGTGGACAAGAGTTCAGAGTAAAAAATTAAGAAATACAGTTATTGTGAAATTGTGTGCAGTGTTGTTGTTACGAAGTCGGCAAGTGTCGAAAATTCTTCTCTGAACGCTCTGTAAACTATTTTATATAATATTATTATTCGTATTTACTAACTTTTTACATATAAAGGTTAGTTGCACTCTCCTAGCGCAATTTTTACGAAGTCGAAGCACGTGACCCTTTAATGAGATATAGCAGAATCCGCCCGCCTTACGAATGAATGATATAGAAAAATTAATTTTGATGGTTTTTATTTCCATTTTAAGTAAATTAAATTAATCGAAACTGTAACCCACTAATACTGAGTTACTTTTCACCCCAAAGATGTCCTTAACATTTATATTTTCAGTTTTTCAGTACCTATATACAAAAGTATATACCTCATGCAGCTCATGCTAGGTTATTCTTTTTAAGTGTCACACACTGGTCACACAGACTACAGTACACAAATACCCAGTCCAAGAACAAACAATTGAACAACATTCAATTCATTAGGAATATATTTTTTTATTTATTCATTAATTATGACAGTAAATGTTTATAATAAATGCATAAATTAAATGGATAACATTCGTTACAGAAAGTATGGAAATAAAATAATAAACAAGACACGAAAATAAATTCAACAATTTATCACATTATATATTTGTCATTTCGTGACCTTATCAAAGTACAGTACATTGTTTTAAATATCCCAGTAATAGTTTATCAACACCACATATTATCAGTTTGAGATGGCATTGTCTGTAGCCAGTTAATTCATGAAAAGCTTTTTAAACATCATATGAACTACCAGTGGCGAATAGGTACAAGTTTCTCAGCTGGTAGCAGTTTGACAACACAATCAGTACAGTAGTCGGTGCCGGAGTTATCAGTCCATCGCGCCCCCAGAAATCCTGTTTTTTGACAACCAACACAGAGAACATTTGTGTGAAACACTGGAGATGTTTCATCCAACAACCTTTGTTCTTTAGCTGCTTTTAACAAGTCCACCATATATTTGTTACCATTCTTATTTTCAAATAAAGATAGTGAGTCATAAGCCTCCCTCCCTTCGTAAGGATTATCCATCTTAACTGGAACATGTAGGTGAGGGAAGAATGTTGATTTTTTATAAAGGATATCCTTTTTATCCATTTGTACTCTTTTAGGTGCTCGACCCGGTATAGGCAAGCCAGCTTTGGCTAATTTCGCAAAATATTTCTGCAATCGACTCATAACTTGAACGGGTGTTCGGGTACCTAAGGCCTCTGCAATTTTTTTATACCTTCGAGCCTCAACTTCTTCCTCAGGATATATTTCAAGTAGCTCTTCTAGCCTCCTCTGCTCTTCAACTGACCACAATTGATTGAAGGTCTCCGGTTTGTTGTCAGTGAATTTTCTGCCCCTGACTTTAGTTCCATCATCCTCTTCTTTACTGACTTTAGTATTATGATTACTGTCATCATGGCTAGGATCTATGCCATATTTACCCCAATCCAGCTGCGGTATGTTTGATATAGTCTGTCTCGGAGGAAAGTTCAGTTTACCATCTTTTATATCCTTTACAAAAGTCTCTGGATCATCCAAAGCCTTATTTTGACATTCGACAAGGCTCTCAATGTCTTGCAATGCTTTCGCTTTCTGTGCTTCTAGTTTAATTATGTATTTCAAAAGATCACTGTACTCTTTATTGCCCCGCACAGCTAAATGGTCCGTCTCAAAAGCAAACTCTCCTTCAGAATCTGAATTATCATTTTCCGTTGTCTCCATGTCTTAACTGAAATGAAAAAAGTAAATTGGCACATAAATAAATAGCCAAAAGCACAATGAATACCAACTAAAGAATATGCACACATAATGTCCAGTATAAAATTGTCTGGGAGCCCTAAAAGGTTGAGTGCAAAGTTAAAGAATAAACTACACAGTGTACAACATATTAGGTGCAAACCTGAACATCGCAGTACGTCGCTAGAAGAATGGTCTCAGCGGTAAGTGTTACTTTTACTTATTTATAAATATTAATCTGCACATAATTATCCAACACAATACATAATCGACACCGAACTTATGAGAGTAAGCCGAAACGAAGTTTATTTTCTTACTTCGTTCGCGCACATCGCGCATGTCCTGTCATTGTCAACCCAAACGTCAAACTCGAAATCAATCATCAGAAATATTTCGTTCTGAAACTGTTGGTGTTTTTATGATTGCTTAATTTTTTATAATCTACTTAGTAGGTGCTTTTGATTTTATGTTTTAGTAAAATATTATAGGAATATTTTATGTTATATGAATTTTCATAAAACGCGTACCTAATACTTTCAACTATCTGCCGCAAAGAGTTACATGTCGCGCCATCTATCCGAAAAGGGGTGAATTTATTCAGCGTTTCAAAATGGCTTTCGCAGCGTTCAACTTACTTTCATTACCTGTAACTAGATGTCGCTACTAACTTGTTTGTAAGAGAATTTACTTTTATGTTTCTACTTTTATTAATTATTATTATAATACCAAAATACACATTCAAAATAATTGCAGACTAGTATGTAATGTAAAATTACTAAGCGATGCCCATTTTTTTGACTTATTTTAATAATATCCACCTTACACAATACGTACACAGCTATGTACTTGTCACCCTCAATACGAAAAAAAATCATTTTGTGAATGATGACGATGTTTGAAAATCATAAATTATATGGGAATAACATATTAGCGTTCTGCGCCTTCTGAATCCAGTGGATGCCCGCTGTCTTTTTCAGGTCGGCAGACCACCTGGTCACGGGGCTTCCTATGCTCCTTTTACCCACTCACTCACTGACATAAGCATCTCTTTTATTTGCACGAAATGTCATGTCTTCCGTAGCTGTCTTGGGAGAGTAAAGCTTTGGTTTCCTAGGAAAGCGGTGCCGACATGTAGCGGCCGTAATACAGCGGTGAATGACGTCACTAGA
>DWJQ01001979.1:0-10219 GCA_018248915.1 Hesperia meskei straton | reverse complement strand
GTGGAGTATGCTCTAGGCCTCCTCAGTAATGAGGAGAGACCCATGCTCAGTAGTGGGCCATTAGTGGGTTGTAGCTTTAACAAAAAACTTGAAAATCATTTTCCTTTCTACGAAAGTATGAAATTTCAAGTCTTTTGGATAAGAATTTGGCATAGTAACTACTTTCACTTTCCTTGGAACAAGAAAGCGCGGGCAGGATAATCTAGACTACATAAACAGAACGTCTCTATTATAACCTAAAAAAGTTATAAAAAGAAAGAAAAATATATTGTGTTACATACAGCAATACCCAAAACCGTGTTTATTGTGTTATTTGTTGGCCAAGCAGTCCGTCCGTATGTCGATACTCGTGGGAACTGGCAACACAACCCCGTGACCCGTTTGGTATTGAAACTTTGCCCGATTCCTGTTATATTGTTGCGTGACTCTACCATTCAGAAGTGGCTATTTCTTTATGAGGGCATTTATTTAATAGAAAATTGTATTCATTGTGAGAAATAACTTCTCCTAAATTTTGTTTTGGTGACTCGGCTGATTCCTATTTTGTTTAGTATTAGAGCAGTTGTTTTGGGAAGCCTATAGAAAACTCATCGAGAACTTTCAGTCTACTGAAAATGTTTGAGTCAATTCTATTCAGTTATGAATAAAGGATTATATTTTTCTATAAAACTAACTGGCACAGGTAGAGAAATTTATTAATATTTCAACAAAACGAACAATGGAAAATTGTGAAATAACAATTAACTATATTTACTAAACTAAAACTGACGATTTTCCGACAAAACAAAACAAAATATCAGATAAAACTTTGCCTTTGGAAAACAAAATGGCCGTAATAATCTAATTCGACAACATTTGAACAATCGTTCCATAAATAGATTACGTCTTATGGTAGCTCATTTATACTTTCGAACTCATAAAGATAAATTCCTTTTCTTTGCAGATAATCCACTTAATTGCGATTGTTTAATGGCTGGATTCGCGAGGTGGCTTCGAGAGGCAAAAAATCTCTCCCAATCAGATAAATCGGCGGCGGTGTGCGCCACGCCACCGCATTTAGAAGGAGCGCTTTTGTCCCGACTATCGAAAAACAAACTATGCGACGATTTCGATCACATTGAAAATAAAGTAGCCGACGAAGTTAATTACGACTATAACAAAGTTATAGCGAATACGATTGACGTCACACAAGATAAGCTTAGTGTTGTTGATTCAAATGTGGTTGATGCTGATGTCTATGTTGATAAGCCTGACGGTTTAGATGATGATATGTATGATGAAGAATTGGAACTGACTCCTGATGAAGAGCTCCCAATTTCTAAATCTAAGGTAATTAATTATACATTACATTTCTTAACCATGACCATAATTCAATGAAAGATGCTACTCGTATTAACTAATTATATCAAATATCTTTGAAGCAATTGTAGAACGCTTCCGATTAGGCATTGGTGAGTCCTTTAATATCCTGGTTTAGTGGAAAAGTTAGACTTGTTATTGGCTTAGCCGATAGTTGGAAGTTCTAAAACTGTAAAAATTCACTAAAATCTCTCGTTGGTTTAAGAAATGTTATGTTACTGCTGTAAGTTTATAAGCCGTGGGTACTTATTTTCAACGCGGCATACGAAGCATGGAAATGTTTTTATAAAAAGCAGTTTGCCATCTTTGTTTTACATGTTATTATTATTTTTATTTTGAGTGTTATTATCAGAATATACAATAACAGAAGTGACGGCTTAGAGCGTTTCAAGAAGTAATTAGATGAGAGCCTTTGAAGAAGGAATTAATTGCTTTCCATTAAATTATAATTCCGTAATTTCAAATTTTCATTTGATGTTTTTGCGATACTTTGCGACGAAGCTATCGTGGAAAAAGATTGTTTTAATTACTAAACTAGATTTTTCCTGATCTATTGTCTTAATATCCATCTGAGTTTTAAATCTCAGAGATTTAAGTCGCAATAAGTAGGTACATAATTAATCTCCTAACTATTCTTCCAATAAATTAAGTTTTTTTATGGTTTTCAGTTGCATTCTGTTTCATGTGGTTGACCCAGAGCAAGAATCAAATCTGAACTAGGATATCTAAAATAGTGGCTGAAATTATGTATTTGTGTTTCCTATCTATTCTATGCCATTCCCGATACACGGAATCCTAAGGCGAAGGAATTAGCGATGAATTTACTTATGTCATCTGATTTCTATTAGTTATACCTACTTTGTGAAAAACCAAGACATTTCATTAGATACATTACATTTCTGTAACTAAGAGTTTATTAGTTTATTTTTTTGAGTTCTAATGCTATATTAAAATAGAGGCTTTGACCAAAGATATTAGATAAATAGACAAGATAGATGGCTCATACAACGCAAGCGCTATTTGATCCGCTCCGATGACATTATTGTAATTATTCTTTCCATCCATTCAAGGTTCAAGGTTATTAGGGAACGTATGAGTCAGAAAGAGATTAAGGAAAGACTGCGTCTGTATCGGCGCGCTAGTGAAACAAGTTATCATTGTTTTTTTTTACTTGCAGAATAATATTATGCCATCGATAAATTCAGCAATTTCACATCATAATAATTTCAACCCCTAATGGCCCAGTATTGAGAATGAGAAGGTTAAGGCCATAGACCACCACGTTGGCCAAGCGCCGATAGGCAGACTTCACACACCTTTGAGTTTTACAAAATCTCCAGCAAGCAGATTTCCTCACGATGTTTTCCTTCACCTTTACAGCGAGTGACATTTTAACGCTTAATACGCACATAACTCCGAAAAGTTCAGAAATGCGCGCCGTGTGATTAGAACCCGGATCCGCCGAGAAGGAGACTAAAATCTTAACCACCATAATAATCGTAATCGTCTTTTAATAATATAATACATAATTGCGTTCCACTAGGTACGTCTATTAGACGCGTGGTACGACGACGAGGAAGTCCATCTGTCCTGGGCAATAGATCCCGCTATCCACCGGTACCGGTGCAGTGACGTCACGGCCTCCAAGACTGGTGGAATCCCCAAACACGTGGCCTGTCATCGGGCACCACCCGCCAATGTCGTGCTTCGAGGGTTGAAGATTGATCCTGTTGCACAGTATACGTAAGTTAGGTTTAACTTCCTGTGTTAACTGGTTATTTCGTCATAAAACTTTAGCGCACAACATATTTTTCATTATAATTGTGGATAGAAATTTTCTCATATCTTCTGTGTGATATTGTTAATGGTGTTAAGCGAAGGTATATAGAGCTTAGAGAGAGATATTTTTAACCTTAGGTCCGTAAGGCCAGTGTCCGACTGCTGGCAAGTAGCGATGTATGGGCTATTTTCTCGTCAATAAAGGGACATCAATGTGACATTCCATGTAAACAAAACACGCATTTATTATTATTTAATATTTGTCGCTCAGGTTCTGCATAGCGTTAGAAGAGATGGACACAAAGGATATACCAACCGCTCTGGTCCTCGGCTGTGGCGCTCCTCAACTAGTACGGCAGAGAGCGGCGTATGTAACGCCTGCGGCTCTACCCGTGCCTGATCGACCATTGTTGAGGTAAGCTTGAAGTGATTCTATGTGCACTAACTGGACGTATAAGAGGCAGTGTTTTCTTTAAGGCTTCTCTGTTAGACGACATATTTGGAGCCGGTGACATTTTTCAGAAAGTGTCAAGTCTTCTAGGGTTAGGTATAATGCATATGTAATTGAATTAGAGTGAGACTCTGTCTAAAACTACTAACTCGACTAGTAACATGAAAAAGTAATTGGATTAACTATCACTAGCAGTCATTGCCCAAGTTATCACACTTATTATTATTTTTTTTTTATTGAATTAAGGTAGCAAACGAGCACGCAGCACCACCCTTCCGCTGCCGCCCATAACAACTGCGACCGACTTAGAACAAGACCCAATTTAGGGACTAGGGTGGTTAGTCCAATTAGTGGATGGTGTTAGAATGTTAGTTCCGGATAAAAAGGTTTGGAAGGTTTGGTAACTTGTTGGAAGAGTTCTCAGGGTAAGCACAGCATCAGTGACAAATTAGAACGAAATTCATATAAGCATAAATACTAACTGGTCTATTAGAAATTACTAATATTCTAACACCATTCTCTTGATTTAACTAACAAACCTAGTCCCTAAATCGACTCTTGCTCTTGGTCAGTCACCGTTGTCATGGGCGGCAGCGGAAGGATGGTGCAGCAGCCTCGATTGCTACCTTCATTCCGTTAAAAAAATACCTGCTAACTGACTAATCGTCCTAGTCCGTAATAGAGTCTTAATATAGATCGGTCACAGTTGTCATGGGCGACAGCGGAAAGGTGATGCTGCATGCTAGTTTGCTATCTTAATTCTATAAAAAACGTTTTGGTGATAAACTAAAGATACTAAAGACACTGTTTATCATATCAAGATATGATTTCCGGACTCACATCTTCTACATAGATAAAACTTGACTGAGTGTCACTTGTCAAGCAACGTCGGTAAAAAATGAGAAAATAATCCAAATGTTTACTAAGACACAATCTTAAAGCTGCTATCTAGAGCCACATGAAAATAAATATATTTTTTAAATAATTGTAATAGTTCGTAATAATCCTAACTTTCATAGTTGCGTACGATTATTAATTGTTTTTTAGAAACAAAATCATCACAGATGTGTTTCCAGCTTAAAAAAGAAGACATTTTTGTTCATGATAGATAAATGTACTCGTAGGGTTTATTAGAAATTATTTATGAAGTTTACAGTTTACCTTTATTTTTGTTACAGAGTATCAGAAGTCCGATCTAACGTCACCAGCGAAGGAGTGTTAACAGTAATGATATCCGTCATGGGTCTACCTTCGTCCTCTCGTCAGCAGTTCAGTCTACCTCGTTCCCAAAGACTTTCTACCCCAGATATCAAGTACATTCCTTTCCACAACTGTTACGTCGTGCTAGAAGTTCTATCCAGAGGCTCCCTTGTAGCTCAGAAGGATACTCCTTGCAGATCCAGTCTAGAAATATCCATGGATGGGTTTGTCAGAGGGCCTTATGAAGTCTGCGCAACATTATCAAAGTACAAACTTGATGATACAAGACCTATTTGTATCGTACCTCAATTGATTGAATCCCTCGGCTTAGAAATGAAAGCTGGTATGAAAGGGCTCAATTCAGCGCTCGTTGGCGTGGCTCTCGGTTTAATGGTTATCGTCGTCGGATTAGTTTGGTTTGTGAGGAAAATGCTGAAAAAACCAACGGAATTTCAACCGCACAGATGCTTTAGACAGGAAGTGACGCAAGAAGAGAATCCGAGAGCTAGTTACGTCATGCTCACAGCCACTTCTAAAGTTTAGGATATCTGTAACAAACACACTAGTCTTCAAATATTTTTGGGATTTGTAATATATTTTTATTTGATCGTTGATGAAGATTTTTGTGACTTTACAATTGGTTTCAAAAGTGTTAGACTAGTCTTATGTCATTTTAATTTTTCGTCAAATATGTTTATGTTTTATATATTTAAATCTGATTGTGTTTATTTTGTTTATCTACTTAAATATGCAGGATTGTGAATATATTTAGCTGTTCATTGATTAATTCAATATATCCGGAACTTTGATGGGCCCGCCTTGCTTATATTTGTTTTAAAACTCATTAAAGGTAGGTAGGTATTCAAATATAATAGGTAAATATTGAGAAGTATTTATGCACTGTTATTTTTGGGTGGTTGAATTGTCGATAATATAAAAAGTAATTTATTTCATTAATTTCAATTTAAAGTCGTGTCCGAGACATTAATAAAAGAATAATAGACAAGACAAAAAATCTAAAGCTAATTGTTATAACATTACAAGTATATTAAAGAAAACATAAATATTGAATAGGTATGGAAAATAATTTCAGATTATGTGTATAATTTATAACCTATTATTATTTTTATATACAGGGCATGGAAATCTCCTCATAGCTGAGGAGGCTCAGACTTTATTGTCCTTATGGTGAGGTTAGTGACCAACCTAAGTCATAAATGTTTGTATCTTCAGTGTCTCCACCGAATTCGTTCGGCATACTTCGATAACTCGATCGAGTTCATTGATGTTCAATAAATATTTTTTTATGCTTCAGGATGTTGGTAAAGAAATTAGTCCCTACGCACAGACGCACAGATTTCATGAAACGGCACACAATAAAAATCTGAAGCGGAAGTTATTTTAATTGTTTTTTAACAACTTAATTGACATCCTTTTATAATTAATTACTTATTTAACAACTATTTTCATGCAATGGAATACAATTTACATCCATGCTATTTGTAATGAATTAGGGAAAATCTTGTCCCTTTCTTTTCTTTGCCCCTCTAAGTTGTGTTGAACATTTAACGCAATCGGAACTTTTGTTTTAATTCAGAACTCTGTGGCACACGCCCCCTCACCAAATTAGCGTTAAATGTATAACTCTACAAAACCAAAATTGCTTCTTTAAATAACACATCGTCAAAACACTTGTATATGTTTTAAGAACTGTATTATTATGTATGTAATACTTCCAGGAAACTCGGTATTAATGTTACATTATGAGTACTGAGAATATTGTAATCAGTATTTATAATTATTATAAATATTGTTGTGATAAGAAAGGAAATGGAGCATCTTAGAATGATGATTAAAATAATTTCAATATAGATAAACAATAAAATGTACTCAACTAATTTGAGATTAGTATTAAAAACGACTGAAGGTTTTTGTACTAAACTTATTTTTATCGGCTTTTAATCAATAACAAAATATCTTCTGTGAAGATTATTTTACAAATAGTTTTAAATACTAATAATATTAACACGAGGCTCTGCTGTTACAATATTTCACTCGACTACGGCAAAATTAAAAGGAAGGTTTTATTTTTGAAGCTTTATGTATGCAGGTTTGTTCTATATCTATGTATATTGTCGTAGACTATAAAGGTATACTATACATACCTATAAATATCTTATGTGTTGTTATTGCTGGCTTATATGATTATTATTAACGTTATATAAAAAAACATTAATTTAAATTTCGATTCATGTCCGAGACATGACTAGACAAGGGTAACAAAATGTTTAGCAATGTAAAATGTAGCACTTAAGATAATACAAGTATTTGTATTGATCGTCCGTTGGTTTTAGGATGAAGTCGTTCTAAATTCAATTTATTTTTATTTCGTACTTATTGAAGTTTCAATTAATAAATTCATTAATTAAATAATCGTTTTGAATTTAGTGGGCTCAGTCATGACTTTCCTAATTCCGTGATTAAATCCCAGTTTAAGCAAAGTGATTAAAACTTTTAAAGATTTTTTCTTAAAGATGCTGTATTCAATGTTAGAGTTACATTAGAAACCTCATTAAATTTTTATCTGTTCAGAGTCCAAGTTTTACGTAGTCGAGTTTTAGTTTTTTATCTTAATATTGTTGTTAATAAATTATTACGTCATCGAGTGCAGCTTTAGATATTGTTATTGTTTTTCTAATTTATATTGCTACTTTTATAATTAAAGTTTTATCGGTAGAAGTATGGATTGTTAGTATTGTCAATGTGTGAAGTAGCTAGCTATCTTCAGTTATTTTCAGACCATCTAAATACATAACATAAAACCTGCTATTGGTTTTATATTGAACTAGCTTAACCGCAGCTTTGCTCGCATGAAAATACTTTGACTGCCCGACTTTCGCCAGTGATATAAGTATTTACGTTTATAAAATCATTGGTTTTGGCACATTTTTACTTACTTACATTTTCAATTGATAAAAGTAGCAATATAAAATAGTTTTAGTTTTCCTTCAAGGACGTGTAACAAATGGTGGGTGCAGATAATAATATAATTAAGTAAATTAAGTAATTTGTTATCACAGTACGTTCATTTGCCACTATGTAAATGTTTTGGAGAACTTTGGTTCTGCTTTAATTAGTCTATAAAATGTAAATAATAATTTATGGATTGCATTTTTCATTGAATAAAAATTAACAAATATAAGTTTTGTTTCATTTGTGTTTAAGTTACATGGCTGCAACCCTGCAACGTGGATATTAATGACCCACCACTGAACACGGGTCTCTCTTCATTATTGAGGAGGCCTAGAGGCTAGAGCATACTCTACCACGCTGCTCCAGTGCGGATTGGTGGAGGGGTTAGTGATCAACCCAAGTATCGGAAGTGTTCATGCCTCCCGAAGGCCTTCGACATAGAATAACGACTGCTATGTATCGATAACAACCGGGACTGACAGCTTGACAGCTTTACGTACACCTCCGAAGCACGGAAGCGCACAAGAAGTTTTGCCAATCGACAAGAAAACACGACCGGATCGAGAGTAGAAAACTTATTTAAAATTTTCTGTAATAAGCTTAATATTTCAATTTTAATCGGATGTTGGAACTCACCTTTACAAAATTAAAAACATACATTTAAACTCAAAAAAATATAATATAAGTTTTTTGTACTTAAAATTAAAGTAGCTAATGTCAGTACGTTGATTAAACATGCCAAATTATTCGGTAAACTAATTAAACGTATCACTTGGCTTTAAACAAATATAAAGAAACCTACCTACCTTATCCCTTTGGTAACATCCGAAAGATCTCCTATCAAACATACTAGTGACATAACAATAGATATGTAAACAAAATCACGTCCTAATCGCACATACGAGTATATCGCAGCGCTCTAATATTAAAACCGAAGCGGTTTTCCCGAACGACAAAAGTCAAAAGGTGCGTCCGCGCATAAATTTTATTACTAACAATGCAATTATCGTAACAGTTCCACTCCAGCCGTCATGACGGTCAGACGTGCTGCGTGCTTATTAATTCTCGTATTATCATTAACGATAAACGAGTCCAAAGTGTTCACGCGATGCCAGTTGACCCGAGAGCTATTAAAAAACAATTTTCCAAGGACTTTCCTTAGTAACTGTGAGTTCGGGTTTTTTGAATGCGCGACTCCTATTGTATATTTAATTGCATGTGTCGTGTTTTTGTTATGGTACAGTTGTATAATAGTCGTAATAGCGTGGTTAATAGTCAATACATTTGCACTATCATCGTCCGGAATGTTACAAATGGTTTGGTCACTTACTGTTACATAATTTTATCTACTTAATTACCTATTTACTACTTACAGTTTTCGCTTTTCTTCAGCAATAGGTATTCCTCAGTATCGATTTAAAAAAATGATGAATGAAATTATTTACACCGCATTTTTACCTATTTTCTTATTTTTTTATTTTTAGGTACCCATAATGTACCTATAATGTGGTTAAATTGTATCTGAGGTCGATCCGAAAAACCGCACAAAAAACATATAACAAGACAAAATTAAAAAATATATTATTGTGGGATCTTATTTCTAAATAGATAGGTACGTCAAATATTGGTTGATTTAAAAAAAAACTGAGTTATTTTAAATGAATAATGATTGTGTACATTTTAACTCGTCACTTGACTGTCTCAGCTGTGCTATTAAAAATACATTCGTTAGGTACCCTAATTAGGTACAACGAATTTAACGCGTCTATTGTAATGGTATGTAAATCATGCATTTGCCACATTTATTATATAAGAAGGTACGTACTCAGAATTAGAAGCATTATAATTCTTTTTATTTTTAGTTTAGGCAAATAATAGATAGTTAACTGGATGAACCAGTTTACTATCTCATGTTGGACTTTTGAACTCTGCATAAACGTTTAATTTTCAAAGTCTAGAACTAATTCTTCTCTACTCTTCTTAAACTTTACACAACTTTCAACTCTTCTAAATTTCTATACAGTGAATGTTCGCAAGTCGATCGTAAAGAAACCTGCACATGTGTCCTTTTATTATCTGTTATCTTGTTGTTTTAATAAATAAAGTTATCTGTACGAGCTGTGCTGTGGCTGGCTTAGCATTGAACCTACGGATATTAAAGAAGAAATTAGAAAAAAGTATCGTTTAAAATAAGAATCGCACTGCTCCTAAATTCGAAAAACGTCAGAATACATCAGAATACTAGCGCTAGCCACAGCTCCATAACCCAACAAGAGCCTTTTATTTCCATCGTAGGAATTAGGTAGCGGATGGCCACAACCAGCTATCGTTTCGTTACACTGTCTGTATGTGCTTGTTCTTACTAAACACGCGGCCGCGGTGGCGGGCGCGCGCGCGGGGGGCGTGGCTATTGTCGCCACTGGATCGCGCGCGCCCCCGCTCGTTTAATGTGGACAC
>DWJQ01001978.1:0-10219 GCA_018248915.1 Hesperia meskei straton | reverse complement strand
CCGACTGTCAAAGTTACCCTAAAGAATCAAAGCTACCCCGATTGACTGTACTTCAAGATTGAGTTTCTTTTATTATTTTTTACTTTTTAAATGAATTTCTTGTGTCGGGGGTTTTTTAATTTTTTTTATTTGTGATTCATAATATTAACCATTGATGTATATTAACGTTCTTAAATACTAATCAAAAACGAAATTTAATCGTAATCCACGTGAGGGTTAAGTCGGTTTTTTTAAAAAGCAATAATTTATTATACATAAATGAAAAATCTGTTTTAACAAAAATTATATTGTTTAATTAAAATTTAAAAATTAATAGTTTCATTTTTAACAGTTTAATGTAATATGCTGAAGTGTTTATTTTGTTTTTAGGAAAATGTCAACTTTTATTAGGACATACAGTTTGTACCTAATTCTTAAAATTAAAAATTTATATACTGCGTAACTCAGGTCAAGTAACACATAAATTTTGCAAGCAAGAGCACTTAATCTTCTGTTCGGCTTCATAACTGAAACTCCTTTATTAGTACCTACGGTCTAGATTGGTTATATAACAAGGAACTGTAGTATCCCAGAATAAGTATTATTTTCCATACAGATAATTAAAAAGGCGGTAAACATGCCGTAGATCGTTTAAATAAATCACAGAAAGAGTAGATAAAAATATTTAATCTGTTTCAACGTTTTATGAAGTTTGCACTGCGCTGAAAACGTTACTATTTAACATATTTATGATAATTGCCTCCGTTATCCCTGCGGTAATGTTTTCATTACTTTTTCACGAAAACGCGGAGGAACGGCTTGCGAGAAATACAAAGGTATTCAAAAAACGTACTTATCTACTGCTGTAAAAAATAAAATTTTCAAAACCGTTTCATTTTACCGGACGTCATAATTGTTTTGACGAGGGGATGTTTTATACGATTCTGACAACTAAATCGTTTTATTATACTTTGTTTTGTCTATTCCACAGGTATTTCCCATAGCATTATTCTCTCCATAAAATATCAAGCAAATAGGGGAATAGTACTGCCGCGCAATTTCACTAAAACTATGTAAATAAACAGTTACGTTGCGAGTTTCGTATATTTATAGAAGTCCTTACCTGTGCAAACTGTGCTAAGGATTCTCATTTGTTTTTCAAATATACTGTGTAATTCGCCATCGATACCTTACAATATTCGCTGATTAGTATAGGTAAACACCGATTTTATATTTTTATTTAGCATCCTAATATTTGGAATGCAATGAATATAATGGAGTTCATAATATCCACGTAATTATGCCATGAATTTATTGTGTATTATACTTACGTGTATTTGGATGAATCTCTGTACAGATTTGTATTTACGATTGAGATCGATGGGTGGCGTTATGCCACGATTTAATATGAAATCAACCAAACTAGTCATGGAAGAGCCTCCATTGAAATGAAAAAGGTGAAGGATGTGATGCGTATTTCTTAAAGTTAGATAAAA
Organism: Hesperia meskei straton; assembly: GCA_018248915.1. NCBI lineage: Eukaryota > Metazoa > Arthropoda > Insecta > Lepidoptera > Hesperiidae > Hesperia > Hesperia meskei. The sequence continues at coordinate 8,744 of DWJQ01001978.1, read as the reverse complement.
ATTTGGGCATTTCGATTAAAATTCATACTAATATTATGAATACGAAAGTGTTTGTATATATCAGGCGGCTTTTCATGGTTAAACCGCGAAATCGATTTCGATAAAATTTTGTATCAAGATAATTTGGGGCTTAGGAAAGGACATAAAATACTTTTATACTGGAAATTATCACTTAAAGGGGTAACAACGAGAGTTGTATGGATGTAAAACTCATCATATTTGTTCTTATCAGATTAAGATAAAATTTTACGTAATGTCCTGGAATGGAGTGTAGAGTACTTGATTCCTGGAAATAAGTTTATTGGGATGATTTTAACGCTATTAAGTTTTAGTCTCTCACACGGGCGAAGCCACGGGAATAAACCAGTATGAAATATGTACATATGTTACAGAACAGCAATATTTTTAAAGGAAAGCTTATGAGACCGCTGATAAATATTTTATTTACACAAACCAATGCTTCTCGATTTTTAACAAAGAAAAGTAATATCTTACATACTGTTACGAATAACATGCGCAAGTTAAACAAAAAGCGATCATGTCTACATAATTATTCTGTCGACTCGCGTTGCTACGACGTAGCTCCGTAGCTCTAGGCTTCGTAGTCGGATTATCTGACGCTACGCGTGACGTAAGAGCCGCACCCCCGCTCCGCCCCGCACGTGCGTCACTCACCCCCTGCGATCGACACGCAAAATTGGTCGCCAAAAACAACATCGATTTAATGTACGAATGATGAACGTAAGGAATGTTTACTTTTGTTCGATGACGCCTAAACGCGACGCTCACGGTCGAACGTAAGTGAAAGGTTGGAAACTTGCGATATTTTTATCAGATATCATGGTTTCTAAGATGTGTCAAATAGGTGAACCTTATCAGTAGGTATGACTGAATAATTTCCTTTTGCGAACATGTCATTATGTACCTGATGTCAGGTAACATATTACACAATAATTAGTTTAATTAACCGCCACTGAACACACATTATTTAGTGTTTTATTCAGAAAATCTGCTAACATTTGACCTATTGTATCATATTAATTATGTACATTATTTTTAAATTATGACTTGCAGTACGCTTTGGCACGAGCTGTAAGCACTGCAAGTTATGTAAATAATAAATAAATAAATGACGCACATTACTGCGTAAATGGATGGAGTTTGATTGATTGTTTTGGTTTAGCTCATTAAATTCTTTTACTCTATTGTAATAACCATGATTTAAATAAGCCACAGACAAGGAACTATAGGTTAAAAGGCTATTGGCTACAGGACTCCTACAATGAATACATTTATCTTAATATACAAAACTCTTGCGTTCCTGAGTGATTGACTGACAGACAACGCAAAGCCAAAACTACTGAACGGAAAATGCTGAAATTTGGCACGTATGTTTCTTGGGGAGTGAAGGGGCGCACTAAGAGAGGATTTTTCGAAATTCCACCCCGAAGGAGGTGAAATAGGGGTGAAGTTTAAACGAATTCCTCGCGGGCAAAGCCTGCGGGCGGAAGTTAGTACAACATAAAATCGGGCAACGTATTCCTGTAACTATTACTTTAAACAATTATATGAATAAAAGGATCTCTGTAGGTACTAGTAAAAATGGTCGAGAGGTTTTTAACTCATTAAAATCATTTCCGAATGAAATTACTTTGAACTAAATTCAAAGACTCGAATTGGACTTAATTGGTTCCATTTTCACTATTCACGGTATAAAAATAAAACGGTTGCAGGATAAAACAGACATAAGTACAAGTTTTTATTGTACCTAGTAACAGTAAATTGATTTGCTGACACGGCTGAAATGATTTCCAAATTCATTGAACAATGTTCCATTCTGTGCAATACATGTTCGAGTGCCAAGACGTCGCATACTAGCGTATAGATGGGCGCCCTAATTCACACTCCGTGCAGGACTGAATTTCTAGGTCCCCTTGTATTCAATCGATCGAATTTGAAATCACATTAAACATAGGTGTAAGCAAACATCATCTTTGCAACCATTAACTATCCCTGCGCGGTTTCCTAACAATGGTTTTTCTCAGCGAAGCAAGTGACCATTAAATTCTAATACGCGCATCATTTTCGAAAATTTGTGATGGTTGACCACGGGGTATATTACTCGACATAACTAAATCTTTAGATATACATAGGACGCAAATCTCTTTCCAGGATAGGAAATTCGTCTCATAATTTGAAGAGATATGAAATATAGTTTCAGCGCAGGTTGATAGAGGCCATATCGAGTATCAAAATTGACATGGATTAATAATTGTTTTCCAACTGTAACAATTAGAAGCACAGTCTTATACTGGTTTCCGACGGAATCAAGCATTCGCGAAGTTTTCTCACTACGAAAAGATTCATTTACGTTATGAAATCTATTAACACACGTATTTCGCTCGGTTGATCATATGCGATCAAAACTAATCATCTCAAGCGACTATGGAACAGTACCTACTGAGCACGGGTCGCTTCTCAGAATGAGAAGGATAAGAGACCGCCACGCTGGCCAGGTGCGGATTGGCAGACAACACATACACACACCTTTGACTTTTGCGGACTCTCCGGCATGTTTTTCACGAAACGATATTAAAACACTTTACTCCAAAAAGTCACAAGGGTGGGTCCCGTGGGTCTTCGGATACAAACTCGGAGCCCCTTGACGAAGAGGCCGAATTCTTAACCACTAAGCTGTCACCGCTTCAATTCAAATACTCTTTGTTGTACCCCTTGCATTGGTAAATTAAATATTAGGTGTCTGTGTCTGTTATAAGCTGAAAGTTTAAACGGGCATAGTGCACCAGAATCACATATTAAGAATTCAGAACATTCAAAAGCAAGGCAAAAGCACTAATATTTAGCATGTACCGCTTAATGGCGTCTGCCTTAAAGTAGATAATAACCTCGTAGTACTTGAATGTTCATATTTCGTATACTGCTGGATGAAATGATGTCTCATTTTGTTTGGTCTTAATTATTATGCTTGTACAAAATATTTATACTTGTTACATTAAAAATAATTGTTTAGTATGAGATTAAGACCATACAAAAAATCTAGTAACAAGTAACTCACACCCAATAAACGCCCGAAACGATTTTCGTTTTAGTACATCGGTAATCATTCAATTAACGCCAATAAATAAATACCGAAAAAAACCTTACATCATTTTGCACAAAAGCTGATAGTCTTCAAACTGCTGGAAAGATTTCTTCTAAACATTGTTAAAAACCGTACTCAAATGGGTTAGTTCATTCAGGAGCTACACTGTCACAGACAGACAGGACTTATAACACCTCTCTCCTTAGGTCGGAGATAATAATTATTAGCATATTATAGTCATTTTCTGCTGACTGTATGACCATTATTAGTGAATGTTATGTAATAACATTTTTAACCGACGTGTATTTGTATAATTCTCGTAATATTTTTTAAAGCAGATAGTTTTTTATGTTCGTAACGAGTAAACTCAAAACTAATCGACGAAATTAATATAGGATATATTTATTATTGTGTATACGTAAATTGTATCCGTGGAAAGTTGGGGCGGCTCATAAGTTTTACGTTTATATAGATTCCAAAGAACACAAAAATGATTTAATCTGTCGGGGGAGGAATGGGGCTTCATCCATCCTTGAAAGGAGACAACTCTTCGAGACAACGTCCTCTTTTATTGAAGAGGGCCTGGCAGTAGGATAATTACTTTAAGGGAGAGAAGTCAACTTAAAGTTTTCGATATATTTCTCATCCTAAACATGTTTTTGCGTATCTGTGTAATCATTTGAGGTACGATAAACTCGTAAAGTGAGTCAACTGCTGCCAAGATTACGGTGTTTGGCATAATGAGCTAGTTTTATGATTGTTGTCCTACTTTCTACATAGCATGTAAAAACCATACTTTTGCAAGCCTCTTACTTTGATATATCGTAATGGAAGTAATCTATTCACATGCGTGTTTCTTATGTTTAGAGTGTTTTGATTCTCTTTGTCATCTACATATCAATTGAAAAGAGTGAACAAATTAATATTAAAATTACCGACAATAAATACTAAAGGTAATTAATAAGCTCCCAGAGTGATCACCTGCTAGCCAATGCACAGATTAAAATTGTTGAATAATAAATTTAGATACCACCGTAATAGTTTATAGTTAGATACTAGTATACGAATAGTTTACTGCTTTTGCAGAGTATCTTTATCTAGTAGTCAAAAAGGAACTAATATTTAAAAAAAAACGGTTATTTTTACCGACATCTATAAATAGGCGAAGCTGCGAGGAAAAACTAGCGTGATATAATGATTTACGTTATAGGGCTGTGTGAAAGCCGGAAACGGCCGGAAATTCAAAAATGTATCGCGGCGTACGTAACAATACAGCCATGTAATGTAGTTTACCGAACATGAGCTATGACTTCAGTATTAATAGTTCGGTAATGAATTTAACGGAATTGAATTGAATTGAATTAATAGGAAAAGAGTAAGGCATATAGTGGCTTATAAAATTATTTAGTTAATATTGTCCGGCGGCTTGCATCCATTCGTCTTAGTGATCGACACAGTTAAACATCAACTGGCCGGTAGGTTGGATGGTTGACCGCTTAATTAATTAGCGCTTCCGCTTCGAAGGTCAGGTAATCCCATTTGGTTCCGCTTGGTATCAATAAACAACTGACGTTAAGCCATGATATTTTTTATGTTATACGGTTGGCCACTAATTCCTTCAGCAATCAGCAAGGGAAAAGCGTTGTAGAGATACCCATGATCAGTAGTGATTCATGAATGGGTCGAAGTCATTAAAAGCTTAAATAGTGTAAGTGTATACGCTAAAGTAAGCGCCTATAGCCCGGTTAACTGTGGGCGCGGTCGGTATTTGTAGGGGTGATCATCAGTGGCAGAAATTTCCTGCGCGCTTTCGTATTTCGGAAGACACGTAAAGCCATCGTTCCCGGATATTATCGCCGATCAACAGTTGTCAAGCTTCGATCAATCCACACTGGAGCAGCGTGGTGTAATAAGCCTAGATCTCAATGATAAGGAGAGGCCACCTGCAAAAGACTATGATAAGTTCGTGTTGGATATATACATGATGTTATAGAAATAGCTATCTACCAAAAATGTTAGTTTGCTGGAAACGTGGAATGAACGTGAAAATGATATCTACATTTCTCTCGTCAATGTTCGATGCTCCTGTCCGGTTCGCCAAGCCGTACATTAAAATCTTAGCAACGTATTCTTGCTTCGGTTTAGAAAAGTTTTACTAACTTTTTTGTAACCCACCTTTATGACTTTGTTTCTTTTGTACTGACGTTTCTGTACCTAAATATTAGTTTTTCGGGTTCCGAAGCCAAATGGCAAAAAACGGAGCCCTTATAGATTCCTCATGTCTGTCTATCTGTATGTCACAGCATCCGTATGTCACAGCCATATTTCCGTAACTATAAGAACTATATTGTTGAAACTTGGTAAGTACGTGTCTTCTGTGAACCGCTTTAAGATTTTCACACAAAAATAAAAAAAAAACAATAAATTTTGGGGTGCCCCATACTTACAACTGAAACTCAATTTTTTTTCATCAAACCCATACGTGTGGGATATCTTGGATAGGTTTTCAAAAATAATATTGGTTCTCATATATCATTTTTTCTAAACTGAATAGTTTTTAGTGTGTAGTGCTGATAGCGTAGTGGTTAAGAATTCGGCCTCCTATGTGGGGGGTCCGGGTTCAAATCCCAGGGCTCCGAATAGTCAGAGGTGTGTACCTCTCCTTTTGCAACGTAGTGTTAGTTGCCTTCTAACTTCTAACTCATCCGGGGATTACTTACAGACTGCCAAATGAAATTCCTATGAGCTTTAAGTTCTCTTTGTATGTATGACGTCTAAATTATATGTGTACCATAGGTACGACGTGTAATGGCTTTGGTAATCATTACAAATGATTACTACAGAGAAACCCCATGTATGTGAGACGTCATTGTGACGTCAGTGATGTGGTCTCGAGTGGCAAGATTCATTTGTTAAATGAAGGAAGACAACGAGGTGTAGTCATAGGTATTACCTCAGAATACCCCGATTAATATGCTTTGCTGGTAAATGACATAATCTTTTACATTTCAAATATAATTTCGGTATTCTATTAAAATATTTCAGATGAGCTTGCTATTTATATCTTTAGCTTTGTCTAAGTATTGGCTTTGCATGAAATTACTTATTTAATTTAAAATTTAAATTTTTTATAGATAAATATTATTTACGTACATACAGTGATTTGGACCCATCCGTTAGCAATATAGAAGCTTATATTAGGTGGTCGTAAAATAATTAAAACCATATCAGAATAATAATTAAGTAGTAATTGAAAACAATGATTTCTTGAGCAATTTTATAAGTACCTTGCAATTCATGTAAAACTTACACAGTTATACATAGGTATTACAATGTTAAAACACAAATTAGTGTCAAACTCTTCAGTGCTTTTATATGTAGACCGATTTTTATAATTCGACGACGAATTTGATGCACTGAATTGTTGTTTTCAGTGTTACCAGATTTTATTGACCTAAAATAGCAACCTGCAAGCAAATGATTCGATTAAGTAGAAAAAAATATCAGTCGAATTAGGATCGATTGTACAATTAGGAAAAATACTAAAACGTCTAAGGAAATTATCACAGGATCGATAAGTACACATACCACATCTCAAATTAAATATTATCAATTTCCCCCTACATTAGTTTCCTATACCATTCCGTGTTATTGTGTATTTTTAATTACATTTTCAATGACAATAAGAGACTTATCTTGAGAAAAGGTATAATCCAATAATCAAAATTATGTTTCATGGACTGTTTGAGAAAGCGCTATTAGGTATACTTATTAATATTAAACTGGTAACATTATTTTGCAAATGACATTACCTTACATCACTTTTGTAATTGAATTAAAAATCGATATTATAGCATTTATTATACCTATATTAATACATAAGTATTACCTATCATTATCGTTATTTTATTAAAAAAACATTGAAATCACGTGTTCCGTATCCGAATAGGGAAAACGGAACAGCTTCAATTTCCTCGTGTCCGTCTGCCGCATTCTAACAAGGAGTACCTCGTTCAATAACCCCTCGTCGACAGGTGTAGGTCCTTTTTGAAAATCGAAATGATTTTCGAAATCCAGAAACGGGAAATACCCTGCGTATAATGTTATTGTAATGAGAAATTGAGGAATATTCTTTACTGAATTTAATCAGTTTTTCGATTATAAGTTTTTTATCCGTTGTAAGCTTAAAAAAAACTGAAACTGAATTAAGAATATTTAACTACGATATTATAATACATTATTTATATTATTATCTAGTGGTCAATTACTAAACGGTGGCCAACTACTCCTCAGTTTACTCTACCTATAGCTTACCTATGCATTTTTAACGTGTTCCACAAAAAATTTTAGTTAGATCTATACAGTTCGTTAGTGCCAGGTAACTATGATGTAACCAGTCTACATATCCTCCACGGGACGGAGTGATTCGAGCTGCGCGTATCTCCGTGACAAGACAATTTTTAAGTCCCGAGTGAAACTGTCGCGAACAAAGGATGCTGTACTCCGTAGCTGTTGAATAGGTAAAGTTTTTAAACGCTTTTACGTATTCTAATAACTTTTTAGCTATACCTAAACTTACACAGCATGCGACAATGTGTTTGAGTCAGAGTAGGTACAGTTAGTAACATAATTATGCTGGGGTAAAACATTTATTATATTATTTTTTATGGATTTAAGATACCAAACTAGCATGTCACAACATGACGGTTCCTTTACCCTTCCTTGACAAATGTCACTAACGCAGAATAGGAAGTGAATTGGACTAAGAGAGTCCAGTTCGCAGAGGGAATTATTATTAAAGACGTCAGTTGGTTACTTTCTTAAGTATGAGAATATTTTTTTTTATAATTATTTATGTTTCCTTTCCGCCCTTTTTATATAAAAGACAAATATGTAGTTGTTATGGTTTTTCCTTTGATGACCTAATGTCTAGATTGAGCTTCTCCCTACAATGAAAACAAAAAAATAAGGCAACAATATCTAAAAGGAAATCTAAGGTGTGATAAGTAAAGTGCTTGATACTCGTAGTTGTTCAAGTGAAACGTGTGAACTCTACCATTTTGCCTTTACAAGTGTGGAAAATGGAATAGCAACATGAAAGAAGACAAAAATTCAGCAATGAAACAATAATGGGTTGTTATAAGCAGCATGAGAGGATAATTAACCTGCTCTGGAATATCATCCCTAAAATGTATTATTCAATGTACTAGCAGACTAGCACTGAGAATAATCGCGCATTAACTTTTTAACAACGAAAACCACACTGTCTGTAAGTTAATAAATACGAATTAAATTACGTCATAATAAGAGTATAGTCTCCCATTTCGAGAGGCGTTATAGAAGAACATTATTTAACAATTTAAATTGACTGTAATATGAATGCAAGCTTTGTTCTGTAAAATACTGAGAACATTATGGATAGGTATTCCCGCTCCGTCCAAGAAAACTATTACGGGTATTCTAAAGAGAAAAATCCTGCAGTTCTCCTGTTGGTTTATGTTGTTAGGAAAATATCTTTGCACATGTTTTAATCCACAGTTTCGGAAAAGGAACGTGTTCTTGTATTTATCTACACTAATGTTATAACATTCTACTTATGTTTCCAATACTTGACTTATAATGACTACTATTATAGCGCAGT
>DWJQ01001977.1:0-10219 GCA_018248915.1 Hesperia meskei straton | reverse complement strand
GAGAAAATAAAAGGCGCCTCAAATTCAGGAATTATATTTTAACAGTCACTTAAAAAACTCATTTTTCAAAACAAAACCATGAATTTCTAACAATCCAAACTCACCTCAAAAAGTGCGTGGAAAAGATAATTGCGTCGCACTTAATTCAAAACGTGTGCGGAAATGATAATTGCGGTGCTCTTATTTAAATAAAAAGGACGAAAACCTCATTCCCGCCCGCTAAAAGTTTCTTATAGAAAACATCAACTTTGGGCGCACTTAAAGACGAACCAAGTCGTCTTTTTCGAATAGGTGGGATAAAAAGTAGTTTTTAATTCGATTGATGTTTTTTTGGATGCTTCCTGTTTTTTTTACATGCTCATTATTGGTAATTTTCCGACATCTGGTCTATGAAGTGACCCGTCTCTTTGGGAGCCTAAAGTTATAAGAAATAACTTTTTTGCTTTTAATTTGAGTTATCTTACCTAACACAACACTGACATTATATAATATGCAAATGTTATTTTTCTTACGGCCTAGACCCGCCCCTAAGAAAATTTAGTATCAAAGTTACTAAAATTCAAAGTTACCCGGGTTAAATGTAGTAAGATAATAACTGAAAATATACTAGAAACTACAAAGATAATTTACGAGGAACCAAATAAATGACGTAATGTGACGAACCACAAAAAAATCTAAGTACGTAATTTTCCCTGACAGCAGGTATAGAATTTATATCGCAACTAATTCTATTAAAATTTTACGACGAGCTTAAGTTTTACTGTCTAAAACATTACCCAAAGTTAATAAATAGTTACTTAATTTATGGCTATAGATTCTCATTTGTCGACGTTTTTACGATCACTAATAATTTATCAATTAGGTATACCTCTACAAATTCACGAAATTAAGATTTATAACATTAAAATAATATAATAGTGCTAAGCTCTGGGTGGTAGCTGTAGAAACAGTAGGTAAGTAATTATAACAGGTCAAATACCATTTTTACTCACTTATTTTTATCCAACAACAACTATAAAGACAATTATGTCGCTACTGCAATTTCTGAACATCTAGATCCAAGTGAAATTGATAGAAATTGCGTTAATAGGACATATTTGAATTACATTTGATAATTCAAACAGGACACTTAATTTGTATTACCTACGCTTACCAATACGTATCGAATCGAAAAATATAAACGGTAACGGTTTCATGTCATATGCATAGGTATGCAAGGGATATAAGCTGGCCAGTGGTTTTTTTTTCTTTGTACTGTAAGTAGTCATAGTAACATTGTAAAAAAATTAAAACACTCTTAAGATTAAAGTTTACTACATTTCAAAGCACGGAAACGAGGCCTACGAGTTACGCATTCATATTGATTGAATCCAAATCCTCGTGATGAAATATGGTTCTAGAAAATCCCTGCACGCCAGTTCTTTTAATTAAAAAATCATTTTCGTATGTCAAACAACGACAAGAGGGGTGATCTTTGTAATATTTTAGTAGGAAATAATGCGGTAGAAAGATGTTTTAATTTGTAGCACTCTTTTGTTTTATAAAGTTTTGTTATGAGCAAAATTATTGTTACATACTCGTACTAGTATAAATAATGGTGCTTCTAATAAGAAATTATTCTTTTGGGAATCAGAAGCAGAAATTCTTAAAAAAAAGAAGTTATTATCGATATTTATTTAATTAGTTTTACAAAAATTTAATAAACACAAACAAACACGAAAACGAAATTCAGAGGATCAGAATCTACCTATAGCCTAACGCAAAACGTAATAAAGAAATACGACCGACGTGAGTACGACACGAACGCTCGGATCTCTACGGCGGTCTACGGTCTATCAGCTCTACCTGCTCTATTTATAAGCAGTAGCAGGAGTAGTTGTGTCGTCATTAGGCTAATTGCTTATAATACAATAACCTGCACCTACATGAAAGGATTATTATTGCATTTTAACAAATATCGAAATAAATTCCATATTATTGAGACGCTTTATAAGTCTATTTAATACTATTAATATAACTTTTCAGGACCAATGTGAATTTAAGCACTTTGTTAGTTTTGTCTTCTATTTTTAATAGCAATTTAAACATATTTTATTTTATTTAGGTACGCGGGATTCGCTTCGGAATTCTTCCAAATTGCACGTACAAGTAACTAAAGTTTATACACATGGAAATAAAAAAAAATACGCACTACTACTTAAAATTTTAATAACAAAATTTAGCCATTAATCCGGAAATTTATGATAAAAGCCTCGCTCCGAAAACCAGATGTTAAACAGAAGACATCTTTATTAAATTCACCGCTTACAGATTAAAATGCAAATGACTTCTCGTAACCATTTAACGTTTCTGTTATCATGCGCGGTGCGTATGTAAAAATACGGGTTACGTTTTTATTATAATAACTTTATATTCGACGGGAAATTATATTAAATCGAATGGCCGTGCGCGAGGGTCGAGTGGGGAGCGGGGGACCAATAAGCATTAATTACGCGTTCGGCCGCGTTTTCACCGGCAATTTTTGGTGAATGTCACGTATATGAAAAAGATAATATATTTGATTAAGAGCCGCCGTTTAAATAGATTTACTTCAAACGGTTTTTACAAATTGTAGCTTGTAACGTCACGTAACAGAATATTACCTTTATTCAAATTTATCAGCACCATTGTGATATTGTAATATTTTTGCATTCTACAATTTTTAACTGACTTTTTTCAAAAACTTAATGTATTTTGATTGTATATTTTGTAACTCATGATTTTTATAATTCTTTTTTTATCGAAGGCTGATGATCCTTTTTCGATTTTACCATTTACCATGTTATAGTAGTTATAGCAAAAAGATTCACGTCAAATAGGTACGCTCCAATGCACCGACACCTTAACAGTAAGAACCTACTCCCTTCCGTGTTTAGCGCCACGGATATTGTATGTCATAAGAAGATTATCTTTACTATATTATCTGGTATCTATAACGTACTGGACACGCTGACTTAGTCCATAGCCCTTTGGCTATCCGATAAGGGCCACCATTAGGAATCTAAAATAACTATTTTGCCTTATTTTCCTTTACTTTCTCTATCTCCCAACATCATCATTAGATCCATGGGGATCTCCCTACTATAAATTAATAATATTACGCCAAATGGACGCGAACCGAGTAGGCGAAAAGTCAAAATTTATGATAGAATATCCAAGACATAAACAGTTAAAGGACATTGATTATCTTCAAATTATGTTTATTATTTCAGTGTAAAAGTCAAATATTTAAAAAATCTATCATCATGATAATGTGAATTGATATTCAATGTAAAAATATCTCAAACGATAAAATCGTCCAACGCTGCGTGTCTGACACCTGAACTCTACCCGAAGACGCTGCTCTACCTAGTAGAAACATCTCATTGGTTATTCATAGAAAGATGTAGAATCGGCTGGAGATAATTATTTTGGCAACGAAATACAAGTTCACCGTTAAATAACTGGGAACAAGGAACGACTGTAATAAAATTGTACAGTACTGACAAATGCGTTATCTCCCCGTTCGAATATTTATTGTCACGAACCCGCCGGCGGCGTCCCGAAATCCCAGTTAGGGTTTGAATACTATTTCTGATTTTAATAGATATGCTTTTAGGACCAAAAATTCTTCATATTAGAAACTTGACATATAGGCCCCAACCACTGTTATTGTGAGCTAATTTTAGATACTCAAAACAATTCATACATATTTAATGTACCTACTACGCATATTTTCGTACAGGTGATTAATATTTGTTTTTTTTATACTTATTTTAACATAATGTTTATATTCGAAAGAATTCCATTTTCTGCGAATTGGATATTTATTGCAGTTTTTAGTCAAAAATATTACAGCATATTGTAACTCCTTAACGGAAAATGGACGGACTAACTACCTTTTATTTCCTTTTCTGCGGGAACAGAATTCAAGATAACCATTACGATCAAAAATTTTAATTAAATAAACTTACTTAAATTTTAATTAAATAAACTTATTAGTTTCTTAAATGTACTTCCTGGTGTCTAAAATTATAAATATTGTTTTGTATTTTCGGTTGTGATCGCAATTTTCATCTATACTTAATCTATAAAATTAAATCCAGCGCTCATCTAAACTCTACACGACCATTGCAAGCGAATAAAAAACCTTAACAAAACTGTGTTCCGAACAAGTGAAATGTAAACGAGTAGTACACGCACGAATTTCATTACGGACCAAAAAGCGAAAAACAAAAACAAACATGTTTTATTAAGTACCAACTAAAAGCATTTTCAAATCCGATTTGAAATGCAGAACGCACGCTGTTCCGTCCGAATGAATCACGGAATCGATTTGTTGTCGACCTCTCGTAAACAAACTTCGTGCGTAAATCTAAGTACTTTCCCCGGGCTAATGGTCACGTTTCGCTCAATTATAAGCGCTGTGTGCAACAGTCAAATAGTTGGAAAGCTTCCAACTTCCAACGAACAATTCCCGAGCTCGCCTATTTGATAGCTTTTGCAACGAGATGCGACACATACCTTTCTTATGAGTCACTAAACGTAACTTAGGTAAGTCACCTAAATGGACTCTTGGTGGAATTGTTTTAAAAAATACAATGACATGTTTTAAATGTGTGAATGTTTCAACGGCATCGCCAAACAGCTATTTTTGGTAGTTTAATTTCTTGAAACCTGAGCATTCCATTCTATGGCCAAATATTTTTTGTGAGTGATATTCTAGATTATGCGATTCGACTACATCTACTTATTTCATTTTAACCATGCCTACTTATTGCGTAGGGTGATACACGTACACTCGACTATACATATACGGGAAGGGAAAGGTATAGCCGATAGGTAGTAAAAATATGCGGTATTTATTAGCCATAAACGAAGTAAATAAACGTGACACCTAGAAGAAATTTATTTTTCTTGTTCAATCGAGCTGGTACATAACAAGTAGGCAAGTAAGTCATAGAGCCATATTTTTTTTGTTGCTGAGCGTCGATAGATACAAATTTCAAATTATAAACTTATTTATCCATAACTACAACTCTTTAAGTGGAAATTCAAAGTTTAATAATCATCATACTGTGATTGAACTTTAATAAAATCATAAATATCTATGACAATTATTTAAATAATGTCAATAAGCTTTCCTCAATCAAATGGACTATTATAATTGTTAATTGCACGACATCTAGATGGCACTGAAATGCCAAATGCCTTACATCATTTTGGAAAAGAGCTGAAGGATATCCTTCAAATGGCTGTATCGAATCCTACCAAACAACAAGCTAAGAAACACTACAAGGAAACTGGCTTTCGAATTATAAATACCGGAGTGAAATGGTCAATCCGCTTCAGGGCATGAGAAAGATACAGAGATACACAGACACATAGATAGACAGGTCAAACTCATATAAGCAGACAGTCCTCAGACCAATAAACTATATACCGGAGCGCCGTGAACAAAAGAGTGAAGCCGGCAAAAGTCAGCCGAAAGCACACATCGAAACCAATATAGGTACCTAATGCCCTATGTTGACAGTTTGAACTAGAACAAAAAACTTTATTTTTTGGAACACAAAGCTTTATTCATTTTTTATTATTTAGAACACAAAAATCGTTTTGGTGTAAGTGCCGCCGTGTGTATTACAAGGCTAGGCTGACTTTTTGCTGGCTTCACTCTTTTGTTCCAGGCGCTCCGTCTATAGTCAATTGTTCTGAGCTACTATCAATAAATTATATACAATGCACGTACCTTAATAAGATTGTACAACATTAAATAAAATTGTTCAGACATAATCTCTAACTACATAGCTTTACAATTATCTCAACTCGTACTCATCATCTAACTTTCACCTCTGAGTAACTCAACTAAAATTGCTGACAGGAGTCGAGATAACAAAAATAAAGGAACAGAACAATGTGTGGTTTTGGCGGTAATAATATTATTGTAGCTACCAAGTACGAAGGGCGTAAGCGTAAAAGCGCGTAAAAGTTTAACGTACGAACACGGCCATAATTTTTCAGGAAAGTCGTAAAGAGCGCGCCATGTTGGGAAACTGCGAGTGTTTTGGCGGGAACGTGGATGTTTTTTTTTTCTTTACGGTGAAAAGAAGACAAAGGGGTTGATTTATCGACCACAGACTAACAAGATGTTTTAGTGAAGTTATGACTGACGAAGTAATTTGTCAAATTAATTAATTACATTTGATTAGACAGTAAGTAATTTAATCTTTACTGTGTATAACGTATGACGTTATTTAAACACTATTGTCTTTCACAAACATGTAGGATAGCAAAATGGGCCTTACATAATGCTAAAAGTCTTATTATCTATCATTTAACTTTAAAAGTCTAGTTGCAACATAAAACAAAGAAAAGTTTTATCAAAATCGATTCACCCAGAAAAATTATGAGGTAACGCACTTAAAAAATACAATCGTTTTGAGGATCTTCTTAATTTTTTTTACACCATAATCGTACTATAAAAATAGCGCTAGCCTTTTATCATTTTTTTAAGCTGACATTGTCGTGAACTCGATAAATGAAAAACTTTTCCAATTCCATGTGTTGAAATTTCAAATGGCAATCTCCAAGCCAGTGTTGCTAAATACTGTTAGATAACAGTTTCCGCACGTCTGTATCAGTGAAGTCTATGTTGGGGAAACAGAGTATGTTTGACTTAAACTTTGTTATCAATATAAACCCATCCACCCTAATTTATGAGGGTTGATTGTAAACAATAGCGAAATCCTTGTAGGACTTCAAACATTATCAAAATCAATATGTATCTATGTATATTAAGAATATGCCCAAAATATATCTTGAGGCAAATCTGTATAGGTGTATAGTTGACATATTTAGGTAAAAGCTTATAACAAAACAGGCATCAATTTATGTTAACGTACGAAGACGATAAACAGTTAAGATACCCGAAATTATTAGTCAATGAAAATGGCAGCTAACAAATTAAATTTTAGTCGTTTTGGTATATTCATCAATAACAAGATAACTATCCAGTCAATTACAGCACTAGTTTCGTTAAATACATGTTATAAGGTATTATAAATTGCAGTGAAAAAGCAATCCCCAAAGTTTTTCCAGTCTTATTCCTTTAAAAAGCCCCTTTCATTCCTTCTGAAATAAAGAGGTCAGGAAATTTCGTCGGTATCAGAATGAATAAACTAGGATTATTTTCATCAAACATACGCAACAAAAAAACAACGCATTCATTCAGCTTAGCAAAATTTTGCACACAACGCACAAAGTCAAATAAAACTCAGATCATTTCAACATATGTAGATAATACAAACATTCCAGCAAACGATGCTATAATTGCCAAACTTTCTCGTAACGCTGTCCGCCAAATACCAATTCGATTAGCCATGTGGGTTCTAGTTTGACATGTGAAGTTTGTTTGAAAAGGAAACTTTGATAAGAGGAAACCGAATAGAATACGTATGAATACAAATGGTGATACTCGACCAATACAACTATTCAAATTCAAAAGAAATTGAATAGTTTTTAAGACTGAAAAAGAAATATGCCTCCGATGTTTGTCCGTCTGACGGTATGACTGTATGTCTGGCTGCTGTGTTAGATCTTTTTTAATGTTTAAACTATATAGAGTTAATGTCATTATATGGAAGGTCCGGAACTCTAAGTAATGGTAAAAGGGTTACATTAAAATGCACTGCCAAGTATGTTTATAATTATCATAATTTAATAGATTGCTTTGACTCCAAAATTATGCAGCAGCCCTAGACATAAATGCAATATTTGGTTGCACAAATGGGTCAATTGATAGAAATCGGATGAGCACCCGAGATATTCATAATATCAAGTTTCATAGAAATCCCAGGAGGAAAATATTACAAACTGGTCGGCAATTTAAACCTCCCCTACAGATTTTAATGCGGCTGTTCGTTATTTGCTAAATTATACGCTTAGCATAACAGTGCGTCGTACTGAAAGCGATAAACGAGCAAGAGGTCATTGCTTTCAAATGATAGATATTGTTTCTTGTTACATGTTAGTTGTAAACATGATTGGTGATTGGGACATCAAACAACTTTTAGATCTTTACATTTTTGTATTAACAGCCTTCTTAGCGGGCAAATGCAGTACCTGGTTTTAAGTGGTCGTCTTTGCTAGTATACATCAGTTATGCTAAACATATTAAATGCAAGTCAAGGAAGCGGTAAAACTTAAATTAAAGATACTTCAACATTGCAACGCCGACACGCCTGAACGCCGACAGTGAGACAACAGTAAAGTTGGGAAACGCTCAGTTCACGAACTTCGCACGAGGGGGACGCATCTTCTAACCATAACTGACAAAGATGGGGAAACTTGATTCCCAGATTCAACTTTAATTTCGGTAAGACATACTGACTTTTTATGTTTGAGGAAATACATATCTTCGGGAGTCAGTAAATCGTCGTGAAAGTGAAAAGCGATTGGGGTGTCACTCACACTACCTAACATCTAGAAAATTTGACACTTAATCATTTTTACTCTTATGTCATACATTTTCGGTCCAAAATATTATGGACCTTACCTTATTTAATTCAATTATGTTAAAATAGTTATGACAAAAAAACAGACGAATTGAGAACGTTCTCATTTTGAAGCCGGTTAAAAATAGTGTTAGCAACACTTGAAAAAAGTTACTCAGACTTTTTTTACGTTTAAAACGTCTTTTTATATACTTCATAGTAAGTGTAGACATATAGCTCCCCTTGGTAGATATAGTATGTAGACAACTACAGCTCACCTGTATTTGAAAGCAGTAGAAGGGTGGCTGTTAAGGGAACGTAGAGGCTTATTGCTACTGAGTGGATGTTATGCACTCGCCCTTATCTAAGTACTTACATATTTCCTGATGTCTAGACGAGAATAAATCCGTGGTCGATATTAAAGTAGTCCTTACCTGTGAAACAAGTACACATTACGTTAGAAATGTTTTGTAAGTCAAGCAGACACCTATTTTAGCTGAGAATAGTTTTGCCGGACAGAATAAACGAGTCGCTCTTACTTTCAAAGTTATTTTAGACAATCCTATCAATCGCATTCGTGGATACTTTATAGAGTAGTCATTCGCTAACAACAGATTTTGTCATAATTATTCAACACTAAGGGGAATAAAATGGGGAATAAAAGTATGCATGAAAATCAGTCTAAATTTCATCCATGCGGGCAAAGCCGCGGAAAGCATTTTATCGAATTCGTTTTATATCATTTTAAAGAATATTCCATATTACAGTATAGTTTTATTACAGCAGAATATTAATATCACATTTACTGTGAATTAAGACGTACATTATAAAACAGGTGTACATACGACATTTAAGTTACATTATCTTAAGCTGAAGGCATAAAACTGTTATCTTAATACGAGAAGCTGCGTCGTAAGTTCTCGAGCCCGGTTATGATTAGAGATGTGGACTGGACCGGAGTGCCGGGCCGATATAAAAACCGGTTCAAACAGCCAGTAATATGAATCTAATAATATAACAAGTAGAGACGTACACAAAGAGAATATTCAGCCATATTGGATACTATACTTGAGTCGCCTAGGAGAATTGACACTTCCCGCTAAACGACTTTACTACAAGTGTTCAGAATTCAATTTAGCTTGTTACCGAAATTTACTTATGGCATTATAAATTCGCTCCGTCAGTGTACAATGAACCTTAATCACAGGCGTAGAAAGCTCTCATGGATAGAGGTTGCTATAAAACGAATTCTTTATCGAACGCGAACGAAGTATATTGACCGTCACTGACCACTTTTTCCTTCTTTCTTTTCTTTTTTTCTTTGGAATTGATTCCCAATTATTCTCAAGGGTGTGTAAAATCCACCAGTCTGCAATTGGTCAGCATGGTGGACTATGGTCTGTATTATGTCTGTATCCCACAGATTATGAGACGGAATGAACCCACCTATCCCATTAAATACCTACATAATAAAAAAAATATTATAAGAGCTCTTGTACATGGCACGTTTTCTTGACCGTACGGCGTGTTTGCCGTGACGTAAAAAAAACGTGCTATCGTGTATATGGCACGGCAAAGCTAACGGGCAAGACAACGGCCAGGTGCCGCTCACTTGGGATCTTTCATGAACTTATGTAATTAACAATATTCGTTATTTATGTTCATTTTACTAAGACAGAAATCAATTCAGTCAAAAATCATTACCTTAA
>DWJQ01001976.1:0-10220 GCA_018248915.1 Hesperia meskei straton | reverse complement strand
AATTTCAACTGTGTAACTATTACGGTTCATGAGATACAGCCTGGTGACAGACGGACGGACGGACAGCGAAGTCTCAACAACAGGGTCCCGTTTTACCCTTTGGGTACGGAACCCTAATAACAAGTTTAAAGCGTGGGCGTGTCAATAAAAAGTATACAAGTAACGAAATATAAATTTAGTCATTTAAAACTAATGTTAGTAGGTAATGTTTATTGTTACAACAAATTGTCCAACAATATTGCAGATTTGTACGACTAAACGACTTGTAACTGTTAGTGTAATTTACCGCCTACAAGCTTCCTACCTAATTGGCCTGGACCATTCATTGTTGCATTGCTGCTATGTATCTAACTAAATTACCTAATTTAATTATTATGTTTGATTTAATAGCCTAGGTAGGCCTAGATAGGCGTTACAAATTAGATAATTGTTAAAATTTATCATTATTTTAGTAACGATACACGTAACTTGTTAAAACTTTGAAATAATTAATTAAGTTTAATTTCATGAAATACAACATTTTAATTATTTCAAAACTTATATAAAGATGCGTCGACAAAAAAGTGCATATTGTAGTAAATAGTTAAAAAAATTCAAAACAACCCTTATGTATTAGAGGTTTAATATAATCTTAATTTAAAATATCTTTACACACATTGTTGCCATCAAGATATTATCCACACGAAAACATCAAATAAGTACGCCCCTTGCATTACTAAAAAGTTTTTATTCGCTGCAATAGTATTAAAATTATTTTTTAAGATTGAAGAAATTGATTCGAAAAGCAAAACAAGTTAACGTGTAATTTGAATCCAAATAAACATGCAACTAACACTGGCTATTAAAAGTAAACATTATAAATCAAATGGAAATAATTATTTGTTTCGCCCGGGGTCAATGTAATCAGGTTGAGAGGTTCTTTATTTATGTTTGAAACCATCGTTTTTTGAGCAGATGAGCTTATGAAACCATGAGTTCATTATGGCATATTCAGATTTATGAGAGCATGTTTCTTGATTTCAAGAAAGTTATTAATTATTAATAGCCATGGGCGCGGATGTATGTACATAGTAGGTGTTCGTTAGAGACAAAAGTAAAATAGCAAAATATTTAGACGAATTACAAATGATTCTATAGTTTAAAAGTACCTATAGACCTGTCTACATAATTATCCGTTGATATAAATAAGCCTTACGTAGTAAGGGTATGTAAATATTTTTTAAGTGACAGTATAATTTTGAATAAATACATAAATATAGCCGTTACACCTTAAATGAGTTATAATGTAGACCAGAAGTAACAATAGAATACCTATTTTTGGAGGAGGTTTAATGGGTTTTATATTATTAAGTAGGGGTTTTAATTTTAATGATTTTTTTTTATATTGATATAAATACTTTTATCTCAAAGAATAGTTGTTCACTAATAAAAATATTCCTAAATAAAAATAAGAAATAGAAAACCTCACAAATCCTCTGTCAAAAACATTACAAAGTAATAAGTATTACCTATTCATATGTTTCATAGCCAACTCCTAAAATAACTGTGACCAAGGGCGGGCTGAATGTGCGTTTCGAAGCACAGAACTGCTCACGAGTTTTTTGCTACAAGCGGTCATGTATCTGTTGACTTCATCCTGAAAAACATCTTCAATTACAGTTATTCCTTAGTCAAATTAATCATATATTATTTCGTCATACATTAAAATGATATTTGATATGTAGATATTTTAAAATTAATTATTAATTATAATAATTAACCGCTTAATGTACCGGAGAGAACTATGAGCAAAAATATGTAGATAACAGTTTACAGAACAACTTTCCAAAGAGGCGTTATAGTTTCTCATAGGCCCGTTAATTAATACTCGACTAATCCGACGTGTTGATCGACATTATCCGATCTTCGATCTATCCACATATCTGTATCAGATAGGGATTGTTAACACTATGTAACTAATATGGAAGGCGTGTAGCCGACACTGTCGCAATACCATTTATCTGATTTAAACTTAACTAAGTAACTGGATATCCCAAGAAATAAAGCAATTAAGCTGTCATCTGATCAACTTTTAAACTATTTTATCTCTTGATTTTACGCCATTAAATAATTCACATACCGATTTCGGATAACGAATGGAAACAATTCTATGGGTGATAATAATAGTCGCCGAGTTTTATGTTTCAAACTTAAGTATTCAACATTTAATTTGTGGTTGTGTTTCACAAAACTCGCCTTTGCTAATGGGTGGAGATAAAACGAGAATCAAGTAGGAGGTTATCCCATTTTCTATTTAAAATAGATCTCTAGAAAGGCCACTTGTTTGTAGTAACAAGGCATCTTCGTACATGCGTGGGCCGCTAAGGTCAGCCGTACTGGCTACCAACGAACATAAAGTGGATTTACATGAGACCTTATACTGGAATGGATGTTGTTTAGAGCCAATGTTTTTGTAATCCAGATTTTGTCACTTCGATATATTTAAGAAGGCTGTTGCTTAGTTTCGTTATGTTTATGTAAGACCTCAGCTTATTTTTTCTATCTAATTAGCAATAAGGAAATATTTTATGTAGGTTCATAATAACAATAAACTTAAAAATCTAGAATAATTATTTTCATGAAATTACTTAATACTTCCCCAAACACAGCACGGTTGGGTCCCAACAATAGTATAGGTACTTATTAACGTTTAAAAATTTTGGTTGAAATAAATAATTTTGAATCTATGAATTTTGAATATTTTACGTAGGTACCCAAACTAATACCTTCTAATGATTTAGGAATACAAAGACTTAAGCAATTTCTTTTACAAATACTACTAGGATAATAATATTTTTGTAATGCATGGTGACTAAAGTAATTAGGTACATATAATGATATGCATAATTTTCGATTGATTATTGCGTTATTGTCAACAAATTGACTAAAAGCTTGAGATATATTTTTATATAAAATTAATAAAAGTTTGCTGCCGATACACCTTTATACAAACAATCTAGGTGCATTTGTAGTGTAAACTCATCTGATGTGTACCAGTGTAATCGTAATTCCCATTAGCCTAGACTAGAGTTTATGTAGTTAAAATGGTCACTAGTGCTATCAAAGCAGTCACCAGCGGGATATCTGTGTGACACTTTATTTTACTTAACACCCGGTTAATTGGCCATAAATTAAGTGTTGACTTAAAGGATCGCAATTCACCGTGTTCGTTTTCTTAACTTAGGATCCTATTTTATTGTTGACGAGCAGCGAATAGGGTAAAAAGATACCATTCAAAAAATGAACAACTTTGTACGATGACGTGTGGTGAAATGGTTACCGTGCTGATAAGTCGTTCGAAAAGTCCTAGGTTCGATCTCCAGCGAGGCGAAAACTTAAATGATAAGTTTAAATTGCGCTCGGCTATGGTGATTTCGCTGTTGTATGTTTTATTCATGGCCATGTTACAGCGAATCCTAGTGTAGGGCTATGGGAGTGTAGCGTTAATTTAATGTACTACTATAATGTATTTTTGACACAGGAAAAATGTTTTTGATAATTATGTGAAATGATAGTAATAAACGACTTCGTGTATTCCGCAATTATTTAAAAAGAATATAATATGCAATACCAAATATATAGGTATCTTACTAGCAATAATAACAATTATAGTTAAATTATCTACTTCTACAATCATGTCAAAGTTTCTTTAGAGTTATAGTGTTTTGCTTTACCTACTATACTATGTATTTCGCATTGCTATTTACTTGTGGATTGGGTTTAAATGAAGTTAATTTTGAAATAGTTTTGTCGGATAAAATGATGTATTTTTTCTACGTAAACGAAAATTAAATAAGGCGATCTCTTTTTAGAAGCTTCGTATAAGCAATGACCTCGTAAATTAACGAAATAAATCGGGCCATAATAATGATGTTGCTTGCATTCATGTATGTATTATGGCACTAATCATTCAGTAAGATAATAAAAATGTTTCATGTTGTTAGCTTCACGTATATTCGTGTGAAGTGCGACAAGTCGGTGAGGTACGCGAAGTTAATTTAAAGAACAACACTTTGTGCTCTAATTACGGCCCTGTTTCGTCGTCTCGTTTGTTTTGTTATCGCGATTAATTTCTTTTAGCGGATTTTCGATTCTTGTACCCGTAATTCTTGGCTTTGGAATTTGTTTGGTGTTTAACTTTTAAGACAAATTAGAGCTTATTTATTACTCTGCTGCGCGCAGGGAAATGGGATAAACCTGATCTAAATTCCGTCTAAAACTTTTACCAGATATAATCTTCGTAGCAGCGTTATTTGAATAGTGTTAAGGAGATAGATTTTCATCTTTAGATAAGGAAAGTTCATGTAATGTGATGTAAAGAGGAGAAAGGTGGAAGGTGAGAGTATGTTAGCTTGCCAATATATTAGTTATGCATTTTAACTCTTCATTGATATTTAATAAATAGTCATTTACAACACAACGGTACCTACTCTTTATCTCAGTCAGAATATATTTTCAGCACACACATTGTTGAGATTAAACGGAATTATTTATGTCCCCTCGCGAAGTTTTCTAACAATTTATGTTCTTATTTCTCCTGATAAATAAATTATTATTATGTGTTCATTAGAGCTTACTTTTTGCTTCGAATTTTTGAAGAAGAATAAAAGCTTCTAATGGTAGCTGTGGAAACGCAGTGTTTTTGCGGTCGATATGGAATTTGTTTTAATTCCATGCCCAGATTGCTAGATTTTGTCCCTGAGATGCACCATGCATTGCAAATTGACGACGAAGATTTAAAATACCCAAAGTAAGCTTTGAACACAGGCACAAATAGTAGATTTTATAACAAGGGAACAAAGTAATATTTTTACGGCGAGGGCGCTTTTTTCGAGAATCCCGAGCGTAGCGAGGGATTCTACTTTGGATTCAACTTTACTTACTTTGCCTAATAACGGGCAGGCACGTTATAAAGATATTTTTTTATTTTCAATTATTTATTAAGCGTAAATAATTTGGCGAAATGCAGCGACCCTAGGCGACCGACCTATTTAAGCAACGCAAAGCCGTATTAAAAGTGTCGGTACCCATACGTACCCTAAGGTATGGAGTTTGTTGTAAGTTTTTGCGTATCCCTAGTCTTCCGTCCTTCGGAGATTAAGTAAACGTGGTCATGTTTGTTAACCCTTAAGCCAACCACAACACCTTCAACAATTTTAGTAACGGTACAAATAAAAAAACATTCACACATTGCAATTAACCTAACTTATTAATCACCAAATCTACTGAACATCAATTACCGGCTTTGTATTCTAAACGTATGTTCTTACGTACAAAGTAAGTATGATTTTCATTGCGCATGCTGAAATTAAAACCTAATTCACATGGACACATAAACTCATAATGGAGGATGTTGAACGGGAAACTCATACAGCAAAATGTTTATCGTGGGTTACGACGCACTAAATAAGGTAATTATTTTTATCTTTACAGCCAACTGCTCGACTGCGCTGTAGCGGGAAGCTCTGGAAGCTCTGTTCCCACGAGGTGACATGTTAAACAATAATAATTAAAACGATGTTACGATATTGTTTTACTTATATAAATTTTTTGTTACCACGCATGCAACATAAAAATAAAAGAAGATGTACTTACAAGTGTAATTTCAACTGGTGTGAAACCATCGATACTACATATGCTATTAACCATAAAAATGCATATTCTAAAGTTTAGATTCTAAACCAACATGGTTAGATTCCATTGCCGTTTACTATTGTTTTTTTTTAATTTCATACGACCAGACAAGCCTCCTAATGGTAAGTAGTCACCACCTCCAATGGACATCAACAATTCTAAAGGCATCACCGGTTTTCACCGGCTGAGAACGAAGGAAGAAGAAGAATAAGAGTGTTTTGAAGAACCCTTAGAACTAATGTCCAACTTGAACTTTGCAACATATTGCTCTATCTTATGTGCAACGTTTTACATGCAAATGAGATCACCACAACCTACTTCAATTGGCTTTTAAACTTTCCTTACAATTACCCTTACAATTATTGGAAATTGACTAACTTTCTGATCTTCGTCCAAGTCTTTTCAAGGTTTACGGGTCGCACTGAAAATCAACGTCCGTGAATTAACTACTCCATGCCAATGCTTAAAGCAATTTATGTTCGACAACTCACGTTTTAAGCTGCACTTTGACAAACTGCTTTTATTAATTTTTTGTTACTTAATTGTAGTCATGTTTTAATTGTTATGTATTAATTTATTTTAATTTTAATTCTATGCTAGTACACTTACGTCGCTTTAAGGCTTGAAAAAAATGTTTTTCTATTCAATTAAATTTAACGTGAGACCTTAACAATTCGAACATCTAATAAAAACAAAGCTTTCCCCAAAAAATAAACATTTCGCACATAAATACCTGCTTAACTTTCCTTCACAATTCATACAAATAGATATAAATAAGACTTAGCAGGATTAGCCTTTCTTAGACACGGCAATGTGTCTTCCCCCGTTATCTACTGCGCACACCTGTCACCCGACTTTGTTACAGGCCGCTTCTCTTTAATTAGCCTCTCTGATGACTTGCGAAGGTTCATTAATTATATCACGAACTGTGGTTTGATGCCGTACAAAAAGAAACTTTGAAGCTAGAAGGTCGAACCAACTCGGAATTGGCAACTTGTAGCAGATGTGTGTTCATGTGCGTTGTTGTATCTGTTCAAATTGCCAGATTCTTGTGTCACGTAGACATGGGTGATCTGGTTAATTAATTATCACAATCAAAATGTTTTGTTTTTTATTTACAGTCTCTTTAAACTATTTGTTTGTCTTTTATTTTTTACTTTGTGAGTATTCTATTCAATACCTTAATACGTCTAAATAGGTAGTTCTATACAACTACAAACCATTACTGAGCACAGGTCTTTCCTCTTTATTGAGAAGACCGAGACTGTACTTCACCACGCTGCTCCAGTGCGGATTGACGGAGGGGTTTGTAGTCAGCCCAGTATTGGAATTTCTCATGTCGCTTGAAAGCCTATCTGTCGATAACAACTCGGCAAGACGGCTTTACGTACCCGCCGAAGCACAGAAGCGCTCAAGCCAATTACCACTAGGGGTCCGGATCACCCATCCAACTAATTTTGTCAACTAATTATGATCAACGCAAAGTGCTCATTCATACTGACTTGCGGGCGTGGTGGCGGGCAGGGTCACGAAATATCAAACATATGGCGTAATATCCAAGTGTTCACACAAGAATCGCACGTGCGGTCTAAGTAGCGGGCAAGCTTGCGACGACGCGCGCGGCGCGCTCCCAGCAATATCTACTACGAAAATTAATATTACTACGAAAAACGAACACAAAATCACTATTGTGGTATGTAATTCAAAGTCCGAACGTCGACGTAACGTATGTCAACGTTCGTTTTTCATAGTAGGCCTCCTGATATTTTGCGCAAACGCCTGGCGACCAATACGAGCTCGCCACGTCCACCGCGCGCGCGCCTACCACCGCGCCCGCGTGCTCAGTATGAACAAGCACCCGCTAGGCTGTGAGCGCTGCATAGTAAACAAATTTATGCCGATTTATTTCGGTAATTGAATTTGTGATAAATATAAACTAGTTCGATTCCCGAATTCTAGTTTCAAATCCTTCAAATCCTACAGTTCTTCAATACACATCTTCAATTGTCTAAAATTCGTGTGTATTGAAAGTCAATTACCACTTGCTTTGGAAAAGAAAAATATGAGAGAAAACTGAGAACAAACAAACCTGAGAGTTCGCTATAATTTTGTGATGTCTATCAATCCCCACTTGGCTAGTGTGCTATTGCTACCGTTTTCTTTGACATTTTGAAAGGATATCCGTGCCCAGCAGTTATAATCATGAAGAGCATTTGAAATAAGTTCTTCAAAAAAATCATTTTTAAAAGTAGCTAAGTAGGTAAACAGGTGAAAATATGGCCAATTAGGATTTTAAACTTAGTGCCTAAATGGCCTTAAAGTACAAGTAAGTACCTGTTATGTGTCATCTATCTTTGCATGATTTATGATGAATATTGATTGAAATTCGATTGTAATTCTTATGATATCTCTTCCAGTTACCGATGTATTATTAAACTCAAAAGCAACCAATTCGACATAAGCGGCCAGATTCATAACGATAAAATATAACTGCCTATATTGGATCGTATGTCAGGACGTCAATTTCAATTACGTCATTAAAACGATCAGTCGCCCATAAAAGTACTTCATTAGTCTGAAATTGACTTCTTAAAATCTCATTGAAAGCATCACGGTGACTCAGCGGTAAGGAAGGATCGCTTTACTATGAACAGAGTTGATTATTTTGGTTGGGATCATGAACAAAACAACTGCCAGCCAGCTTATTAATTATGTTACAGACGTTATTAATCAAATTTGTCTGCATTTCAAATGATTTGATATCTAGTTGGCCCATCTTCTTTAATTAGTGGCGAGTTTGAACTTAACTTTAACAAGTGTTAAATTATTATAGTTTTATCAGACGAATAAATATTCCATTTCATAACTTATTAAATTATATCGTTATTGTTGATCCTTTTATCAGTGTTATTGTTTGTATTTTAGGGTTATGTTTACAGTACAGTGTAGGTACAGTGTTACTTGTTTTATCCACTAAGGAAATCTAGTGTCGGTATCTGATTAATACATATTTACTTTAATCTTGAGACAACATAAAAAGGATGTAATAATTAGAGAACAAATTACACGAATAATTGTATAAGGTAAGTTATATCTCGATCAATAGACCATTCACCTTCGATACCTACACAATATCTTCTTGATCAAAAATAAAACAATATTATATTATGACTTCGTGTTATTTACGGGCAGAACAAAATTTTCCATAAAATATGACCACCAGAGGGCGACAGCTACTAACAATGCAACTTTCGCTGGCAGCTCGTAGGCGTGATTGTACGGTAACGTAGCAACAACTGTACCTACATAAAGGACTCAATCAAGGCACTCACGCTTTTTCATTAAGAGTCGTAATAGTAATTTATAGCGTGAGGAACGCAGAAATGCTGTTGATAGAATTTTTTTCGTAGGTAGTAAATGATTACATTATTTATTTAACTGACTTAATACTGGAACTTACTTTGCTTAAGTTAATTAAAAGAACTATGTAGCCCACAGATTTATCTTTTTTATTGACATTTAGATGGTCTACTATTCAGATGATAGATACCTTATTCTACCATGCTGCCACTAGTATTGCGGAATTCAATTGCGAATTCAAAGAAAATGTAATGACTGCTTCATGCTTAGCGACAACAATTGGATCCACCCAAGATGCTTATCATCTGTATACATTCTTGACCCCAATCTACTGCCAAATTTTTTCTGTTCGTGGTGAACTCTGCGGATAAAGATAAGATACAAATACCACGAAACACGACAAACTATTACTAACAGCTCCTGCCCCAGTCCTCCTATAGGAATACTGACAAACTAACCATTGAATTTCGAATGATCTAACACTGTTTGTTTTCCGGACTAACTATTCTAGACCCCATTTTAGTCTTGTTGTCGGTTGATCACAGTTGCCACGGACGGCAGCGGAAAGTTTTAGTGTGGTGCTGCGTGCTCTTTAGCTACCTTAATCCATCCTTAATCTGATTACGTCCTTCACAATAATAAATATTAAACCAATAATATATTTCACGGAACCAATTCCGTCATTATTGCCACAAATATAAATCTTCTATCAGTATATCCATCGTTCCAATATGGCGCTGATAGATGCAGGCGCGATGGAGCGTGCCTTGAGACTAAAATGAGAAGACACCTGTGCTGAGCTCCGTAATTCAACATTTATCACGCCTCTACCAATATCATGGTAAAACGCGCACAAGAATCTAAAATATTTTTCCATTATCTATATCATGTATGTATAATTTAAATTTGTCAAAAATGGCACGTGTTATTTATAACAAAATTAGCTGACCCGGTAAACGTTGTTTTGCCAATAACTGTTAAGGGTGAACAACCCTTAGCACTTACTCACTCAGACCTACTGAATATGTATATATTTGGTAAAAAAAGCCGTTTCTGAGGAGTAATGTAACTAACATTGTGACACGAGAATTTATATAATATGTACCTACAAGCGACCCGCCCCGGCTTCGCACGGGTGCAAGGCTGATACCTGTGGCTGATACTAAATACACTACAGAAAAACTGTG